>CAIGRQ010265530.1:0-14034 GCA_903798375.1 Fraxinus sp. D2006-0159 | reverse complement strand
ATATACCGATATGCTTTACGTGAATCTCTAAGTGTTTACAAAACGTCATGCATTCTAGTACATTGTACTTGTCATAGAAATATAGTCAAATCGTATACGAGAATAGGTGCAATTCTCCTCGAAAGAGATTGTTGGATAAGTTAGAAACATTGATTCTTCAACCAAATCATCGTGTTATCAAATTGTGAAATAAGGGGTTAAAAGGAAACTTTATTTGGTGATTCGGGATCCTAGTGCGCTTTTTTTTTCATATATTAATTTCATTTAAATCTTTTGCATTGAAACGTCACTTTTGCATATAAGTCGTAACTTTAGTTTAATTTTCATGCTAGTTTAGTTTAATCATAGAAACTGAAAAACTCATCTCGAATTTAATAGATAATAAAAATCTAGTTAAATCAATCCTCGTGGGAACGATACTCGAAATTTCAGGATTTTCACTTTATTACTTGTCAACGAATCATGAACTTGCGGTGATTTAAATCCGAAACATAGTTTTGTGAACAATTAGCAAGTAGTTTGGGGGTCAGAATGTTAGTGCTTGTATTCATAGAATTTGATTGTTTGGAGTTCTTGGATCAGATCTTTGGTTGAAGAAGTTTGAGTTAATATGTCTACAATGGGTGATAACTACTTTCAAAATTCGAATCTCATATAAAAAAGTGTGATACATCTTATACCTCTCTTCGTAGCATTTTTGTCACCATTGATTAAGTCTGCTAGGGTATTTAAATCCTGGTGCGCTATTGTCATCTGATTTGGAAGTCATCGGCTTAAAACTCGCTATATGGGTCATTTAGAAAACTTAATGGAGGGAAGTCTTGTACATAAGATGTCAAAAAAAGAGAAAATATCAAAATATATTCACAGCGAAAGAAAAAAACGAATTTAGACTATCAAAAGCAAGCGGTCCCCGATAGGGAATTTAAGATATGAGCTCTAGAGACTGGCAATGTGACTTGGAGAAACACTAACTTCCTTCTAAGTGTACAAGTATTTGATCACTTCGTGTGGAAAAAATGCATTATAATGATTATTAAGAACCCACATCTGCTAGAAATACCTCGAAATTGGAAAGAAAAGCATAAGGAGTGATTTTGCACGAGAGGTGTAAACAAAAAAACTGACCACAAGAGGATTGGGATTGTGTAAATCAATAACACTTAATTGGTTGTGTTCTAGTATGGTCACGAGTTCAGTGTTGGCTAATCACACACACACACACACTAAGTCGAGCATCAGATAAGTAAATAGCTATTTTTGATATTGTATGGATCTTTCTAAAGTGTTACTTAATTTCCAACATTAGACATATGGTATGCAGTTCACCATCGAGTTTTTTACTTGTGATTTGGCTAGGATAGTAATATAATTTATTCTTAAGTTTTGTTTTGTTCGAGAACATATAAATGTTTTAGTTTGGGGTAATTATCTAGACCATATTACTAAGCTTTTCTACTTAATTTAGTTTAATATCCTTTTCTCAGTTTTGGAATCTCAGTTTTGGAACCATTTCTAAGCAAAAGGAAAAGAAGAAGGGTGGAATCCAAAGTATGGGGACTAAATTTTAACATTTTGATAGTTGAACCAGTCCACAAAATGAAGATTGAAATGTTACGGGTTCAATTGGATGTAACTAGAAGTTGAAGGATCGAAAGTGCCAGAAAAAAGGCCTTAAAAAAAAGGCAAGAATCGAATTTGGGGACCAAAATGCAACGTTTGAAAGTGTTTATAACTGGGTGACTGCCCAGTTATAATAGTTGAGTGATTGCCCTACTTGGTTTATTAATAACATAGGCAAAAACATATGTGTGGGCGACCACTCGGGTGTTTCCTGGGCGATCGCCCAAGCTAAAATGTAGCCAGATACTGTTTTTTCGCGTTGAATTCCATTCCTAGGATTCTTCCTTTTGGGCCATTATTTGCACGAATTTTAAAGTTTTGGGACTTATAGGAAAAGATTATAAATAAAAATTATCAACATAATTAGTGGGTGGAGAATTAATTGTAAAAGGAGGCAAAGTATACATCAAGATTGAATTTCAAGAACTTAAAGATTGAATTCAAGGATTTTCGAGTGATGAACAACTTTTACAACTTTTGCTTTCTTCTTCACAACATGGCAGGCTAAATAAATCTAGTGCTAGGGTTAAGATGAATCTTGTATCATGACCTTTAATTCTTAATTTTTCTTTTTGACAAAACACTTTTTCAATTACTGAACGATTTTCATGGAATTATTTTCTTTACAATTATGTGCATAATGATTGTATGAATATTGTAGCTTGTTTTACCCTCAAAAGATAAAAAATAAGTTTGACACAGTGTTAATCATCTTAGAGTCTGACAATGTTTTCCCATACAATACTTGCCTCGTAAGATCTGGGCTCAAAGAGATCTCTGAGAACGGAAAAAATATCAGAGCTTCATGGAGAAGGTGTCCACCATATCCTGTAATCTTCTAAAGCCTAGACCACCCTTATCAGTAGAAAGGAAAATCACCTTCCAGCTCCACCAATGTAAACGTCATGCCTGTTCTTTGAAATCCCATAGGAATCGTACAAAAATGCTCTCAAATTTCTTCAAGATAGCCTTAGGGGGATGCCTGATCTGAAGAATGTGTAATGGCATGGAGGAGAGTACTGACCTCAATAAAGTAATACAGCCCCCATATGATAAAAGTCGTGAAGCCCAACCAGAGATTCTGTTCCTGACCTTCTAGAGAGGTCATCATAAATGAAGCTTCTCTTGGTCTTCTTAAATAAGAGGACTCCCAGATAAGTGAAAGGCTGTTGCTGGTGTTGAAAACCAATCAAAATCTCCAATCATCTGATCTGACTAATAGACGCCCGTTTGGGTAGTGTGAGTCCGCTCTTGCCTATTCACCAACTGACCAGAAACCCTCTCATAATGCTCTAGACAACCAAGAATCCACCTAATAGACTATTTCTGACCGTTGGCGAATATGATAATATCATCAGTAAATGAAAGGTGTAAGATAAGAGTACTACCTCTATGTCGATAACACATACTAGGATACTCCTGAAACCTCTAAGTGAGTAGGCCTGAAAAGTAATCTGTAGCTATGACGAACAAGGATGGAAAGATAGGATCTCTATGCCTGAGCCTCATGAGGAGGAAAAAAACCACATGGGCAACCATTTAGGAGTACGGAAAAAGGACACTCCGAGTGTACTGCATGATCTTATCGATCCAGATCTAATCAAATCCAAAGGCCTCTAAAACAGAATAAATTAAGTCCCAATCCATGTGATCATATGCTTTAACCATATCTAGTTTTAGCATAGTGTTACCCCCATCGTACTCTATCATCCAAAGTATGGAGAAGCTCATGAACCAATAGAACATTGTCCCTAATTAGACGACCAGGTATGAACCACTCTGTTGAGGTCGTGGTAATAGGGTACTCAATCTAGTGTTCAAAAGCTTAGTAATAAGATTATTGAACATTGTACATAAACTGATGGGTCTCAAGTTGGTCCATCTACAAACACCATCCCTTTTAGGGAGCAATACTATAGTTGTAGTCTTGAACCAATAGAACATTGTCTCCAATAAGGCGATCAGGAATGAACCTACTCTATTGAGGAGAGATAATGCGTGGTAAGATGGTACTCAATCTAGTGTTCAAAAGCTTAGTAATAAGCTTATTGGACATTGTATATAAACTGATGGGTCTAAACTCGGTCCATCTACAAGCACCGTCTCTCTTAGAGAGCAATACTATTGTAGTAGCAGCAAAACCCCGTGGAAGAGGACCATCGTCAAAGAAGTCCAAGACTGTCCTATATAAATCGTCCTGAATAATGTCCCATGAATGCTAGAAGAATAGTAAAATGTATGTGAAACAGTATTAAGCGTAAAACCAGTTCAAGCAGTTCACAGTGTAAAAGTGAATTAAGAAATTAATAACTCATAATGCATCTTTTCAGTTTCATATTATAAGCTAAGTTAAGACATGATATCAATGCAACCCAACATACCAAAACGAAACATTGATACTACAAAACATCAAAAACTTAATCTAACAATACTAAAATGAATTATATCATATAATCAAAAGTTTTAGATACATCATGTCAAGTAGATAAATACTACTCTCCACCATCAAAATACTACTCCCTCTTTTTCTCACAAAATGACAAGGGACCAAAAANCTGAAATGAATTATATCATATAATCAAAAGTTTTAGATACATCATGTCAAGTAGATAAATACTACTCTCCACCATCAAAATACTACTCCCTCTTTTTGTCACAAAATGACAAGGGACCAAAAAATAATATACAACAACCCAACAATGCAGGTGTTAGCATGCATAAGTATAAGCAATGAACAATAAACCTTCCCACACATTTGACTCAAGTTAATCATGGAGTAAATTGTATAAGTGACTCATGTGTAAAGTGTCACTAATCATTTGGTAGTAGGACTCCAAACCTTAATTCTGTGAGAAGGGACTTGCTAAACATCACTACCATTAAGGATATTCCTCTACTTATAAAAGTCAAACTAAGTAAAGCACATTAGAACCTATACATTAAAACTCAGTTTATAAGGATAATTTTTTTTTCTCCTCTTGACTTTTAGATTATTGTACTTTCACAACTTTCAACATTTTAAGCTCATTTGGTATGAGTAATTTCTTTTCTCCCTTGACTTTTGGCATATATTTTTTCACAACTTTAAATATTTGGACCTCATAATAATTTTTCAAATCTTAAGTGCATGCTCTTCTCCATTAACCGACTAAAATGACCCATGTAGTGAGCTTTGAAGTTGGCGATAAATTCCTTACCAACGTAGGATATGTCGAGTGAGGCGTACCGACAAAATTTTCCCAATCACAATGGTGTATAATTTTTTTCTAGTAGCTATCACTAAAAATCACCAGTCATGACCCGCCTCTTTTGATAAAATTTCTTATCCTTCCACTTTGTCTCAAAATTTTCACAATTCTCCACATTCAAAAACCGTGGTATGTCCCCGTCATCTAAATTTTCATTCTCCCTTTGACGTCGGGTTGATGTTTTCCCTACCTTAGACTTTCCTTTTCCTTGAGTCATGACTTTTATTTTTTGGTGGCATTTTGTGCCTGTACATGAAAATAGAAAATGTAAGCATAATAGGTAATAAACATAGAAGTAGGATAAAGTGGGGAATACCCCCAAATTATGCAACTCTATGTCAATTCTCATGCAGTAAAATGTAAAAGATTATCACATGCTCAAGAAAAATGTCATGATATAGGGTATGTCTCCAATAAATGAAGGCAATATAGCTCACATTCACTAAACGAACATAAAAGAGGTAAATTTGCGTTTTCACCCTAAACCAATCAGGGACTTTCACCACAGGAAAACATCAAGAAAAAGCGAGATTTTTCCCAAACAATCTCTTGAAATATGAAAGTTCATATGTTTCTCATACTCATGTTCAAATCTGAGGTCAAACGGAAGTTGTTTGGGTTAGACGGGGGAAGGACGAAGTTGGTGACTTGAGGTGGTTGGTGCCTAGGCAATGTCAAGCCAAATTGTGCCAATTGGAGTCAATATGTTTTCTAATGTGATTTCAGAGAATCTCAACACCAAAAACAATCTCAAATGTGTATCAATAATGCTAATTGCTAGATATGCCCTAATTACACAATAATTTCTTCTTAGGCAAATTATCAAACACCTTGAATGAACCTAGTTTTCTATAAAATTTAAAGAGGTTAAGGTTTGAATCAAAGCTCCATTTTTCACATCACAACACAATCCAATAAACCACAACTTACCTAAGCCCATACTCCTCAATTATAACTCAAAATTTGAATAAAAGTAATGGCATAATAATTGGGAGAAATGGAGTAGAGATGAATAACACGCCTTGAATTCTTTTTGCCTAGATGATGTGCAATAGATGTGATTGATGATTGAACAATTAAACTCAATGCATATTGGTTAGAATTGTCGTACGTATTTGAGGATATGAAGTGTACTATGTGTTGAGCTTGCCATTTTTCAAAACATGTGCTGATGTGTGCAAAGTACTGTATATTTGTGAATTGTAAAGTGAAAGTGCCGTAGGTGAAGAGTGAAAGAGTGTAGTGTACGTGCTGGGAATAAGTCGTGGGTGGTGATGATTGTAGGTGCTATGTGTGTAAAGTTTCAAAGTATGTGTATGTATTGAAGAAGAGAGTCGTGGGTGAAGATGAAGGAATAACGTGTGTGTGAGCCTTTTGTTTTCATTTAAACTTAGGATATTTGTTTCTTGCTTTTCATGAGTGATCTTAATAGCCCTATATGGAAAAACCCGAGTAATTGTGTATGGCCCCGACCACCATGATCTCAACTTGCTTGGGAAAAGCTTGAGTTGTGAATTCTATAGCAAAACTTGTGTCCAACCTCAAACTTTCTTCTTTAAATGTGTATATCATGCTAGTTTTTAGTGTGCTCCTTGTATAACTTCATATTCTTATAGGCTTCGAACCGAAACTCATCCATCTCATCCAATTGAAGTAATCTCTTTTAGCTGCCCAATTGGCTCAAGCTCCAACTCAACGGTAGATGATACGCTTTCCTAAGAATTAGATGATAATGATACATGCCTATAGGGATTTTGAAAGCTATTCTGTAGGCCCACAAGGCATTGTCAAGTTTCTTAAACCAATCTTTTCTTGAAGAACTAACAGTCACTTTAAGGATTCGCCTCAACTCCCGATAGGAGATTTCAACTTTCCCACTGGTCTGAAGGTTATAGGGGATAGATGTATGATGTCGGATGCCATATTTAGCCAACAAGGACTTAAATTGATGATTGCACAAGTGTTTATCCCCATCACTAATAATTGCGCATGGTGTACCATACCGAGTGAAAATGTACCTTTTCAAGAAGCTTATCAGTACCCGGGCATCATTAGTCGGCAATACAACTGTTTCAACCCATTTAGAGACATAGTCAACTGCAACGAGAATATATTGATTTGAGAATAAGTGAAAAACGGTCCTTTGAAGTCAATTTCCCACACATCAAACAGCTCCACCTCAAGAATATTATTCAAAGGCATCTCATTTCTTTTAGAGAAATTTCTTGTGCGATGGGATCTATCATACCTCTTCAAGAAAAATATAAGCATCTCTAAATATTGAAAGCCAATAGAACCCAAAATGTAGTATTTTTGCAGCTATCTTGAATACCAAAGTGTCCAGCATAGGCACGTAAATGACACTACTCAAGTATCTGAGGAACCTCTTTTTTGGAACACACCACCTAAATATCTGATCAAGACCTCGTCTATAGAGAATATGATCCTCCCAAAAATAGTTCTTCAAGTAAAAAACTATTTTTTTCTTTTGACAACTTGAATAATCTTGTGGAATGATGGATTTTGCCAAATAATTCACAATATCTTCTTACTCTAATGCATCCTCCACATTAAAAATCTATTCATCTAGAAAGATCTCATTTATAACCACGTATTATTTTTGCTCTCCATACTCAAGTCAGGATAAATGGTTAGCTATTACGTCTTTACTTCCCTTCTTGTCTCTTGTCTCCAAATCAAATTATCACAGAAGTAGTACCCATCTGATCAGTCTTGGTTTTTCATCCTTCTTTGCCATCAGATACTTTAAAGTTGCATGGTTGGTGTAGACTATTACCTTTGATTCAACAACATAAGATCAAAATTTATCAAAGGCATAGACTACAACTAAAAGTTCATTCTGAGTGGTGGCGTATTTTAGCTATGCATGTCTTGATTGCATAATAGATCACATGAAAATTTTTATCTCTTCGTTGCCCCAATACTGTTCCCACTGCGTAGTCACTTGCATCGCACATTAGTTCAAATGGCAAACTCCAATCAGGTGGAATTATCATTATTACTGGTGCTGAAATTAACTTCTATTTTAGAGTGTTGAAAGACAATAAACACTTGTTACGTAAGTCAAAAGGAACAACTTTGACTAGCAGATTATATAATGGTTTAGTGATCTTAGAGAAGTCGTTGATGAAGCGACGATAAAATCCCGTGTGACCAAGGAAACTGTGAACATCCTTAACTAAAGTTGGTGGTGGTAATTTCTCAATAACCTGAATCTTTGCCTGGTTCACTTTAGTCCCTTTAGCTGAAAGCATATGTCCCAACACAATGCCTTCTTGTACCATGAAGCGATATTTTTCCTAGTTTAGTACCAAATTAATTTCCTTACATTGTTGTAAGACCAATTTTAAGTGTACTAGGCACTCATCAAATGAAGAATTGACTATTAAGAAATGATCCATAAAGACTTCTATTAATTTCTCCATCATATAAGAGAAGATTACCATCACGCAATGCTGAAATGTAGTAGGAGCATTGTATAGACCAAATGACATCCTACTATAAGCAAAGGTGCCATAGGGATTGGTAAAAGTAATCTTCTCTCGATCCTCGAGCACTATCAAAATATGATTCGGAGTATTTATCAAGAGAGCAATAATGGGAGTGACTTGTCAACCTCTCCAATATCTGATTAATAAATGAAAGGGAAAAGTGATGTTTCCAAGTAGCAGTGTTGAGTTTGCAATAATCAATGCAAACTCTCAATTCCGCCATAGTTCTAGTGGAAATTAGTTCATTTTTCTCATTTGTACAACTATGATACCCCCCTTTTCGTCTCAACCTGAACATGACTCGTCCATGCATTATCTAAGATATGATAGATTATCCTTGCATCCAAAAGCTTCAACACCTTAGCTCTGACTAACTCTTTCATATTTGGATTAAGTCTCATCTAATTGTCTATACTTGGTCAAAAATTATCCTCCACGAGAATTTTATATATGCAAAGTGTAGGGTTGATCCCTCTGATGTCAGCAATAGACCACCCAATAACTGTCTTATTTTCTATGAGTACCTACAGTAGTCTCTCTTCTTCAAGCTTGCTGATGGGATTTGAGATAATGGAAAACACTGTGGAAGATTCTCCCAAGTAGGCATAATGAAGATGAGATGGTAACTGCTTTGGCTCTAACTTAAGAGGCTATTGAATTCATGACAAAGGTTTTTGTAGGACCAGTGCCCAACTCCTCAAAGTATGGTATGCACCTATATAGAGGATTAGCTTCAAGATATCTTGCACAGATCTCAATCTCACTAGAGTTAGAATGAGTGGATTGAGAATGCACAATGCATGCATCATATGTATTAAATGGATTATTCAGTTGAAGTGTGCTATGAACTGCCTTGTCAATCACATTGATCTGAAAGCAAATGTCTAACTCTGTTGGGTATTTCATAGCTTTGAATACATTAAATGCAACATGCTCTTCACAAAGCCTCAGAATTAGTGACATCATTATACTTTAATAAGAGCTCTATCTGTAGCTAAAAATGGTCAACCCAAAATAAGTGGAATGTCCCTATCCCCCTTCATGACAAGAATGAAAAAGTCCGCTAGGAAGACGAGTTTGTCTATTTTCACCAAGATATTTTCAATGATTCATTTTAGGTGCATAATATACTGATCTACTAGTTGTAAAGTCATTGTAGTTGTTTTAGCATCCCTGTCGAGCCTAGTTTCTTAAAAATAAAGAGTAGCATCAAGTTAATATATGTACCTAGATCACATAAAGCTTTATCAAAATAATAATCTCCAATAGTGTAAGGTACAATGAAACTCTCTAGATCTTTTAATTTGGGAAATAGCTTATTTTGTATTTTGGCACTACACTCCTATGTCAATATCACAGTCTTATGCTCGTCCAGCTTGTGTTTTTTAGATAAAATATCCTTCAAGAATTTAACATAGCTAGGCATCTGAACAAGTCCATCAGCAAAAGGGATGTTGATTTGAAGCTTCTTGAAGACCTCAAGGAATTTTGTATACTCCTTGTCTAACTTGTGCTTTTACAGTCTCTAAGGAAATAGAATCGGAGGCTTGTATGATTTGATAGGAGTGGTTGCCTTAACATGTGGTGTGTCTAAACTCTCTTGGGCAGCTGTATATGTTGTCTATTCAGTATGTTCCACATGCTCATCATCAATACTAGATATTTTTTCATTATTTGCAACTGGCCTCTTAACATGAATCTCAGGTAACTGGACCACACTCATGGTAGTAATTTCTTTTACATGTTCCTTGAGGTTAACATATGTATTACTTCGCAATGTACTTGGTGCTTTACGTAATATAGCATGTGTCATCTGTCCCATCTTAGTCTCCAAGTTTTTAATTGTAGCAAGAGTTGTCTTCATCTTTCTCATGAACGGATTATTCGCCTCCATGTACAGATCTATCTTTTCCATGAATTAATAAAACATCTCTTCCAAGGAAGTTCTCTTCTCTGTCTACTAAAACTAAGAACCTTGTGGTCTATTAGAATTTTGATTACTCTAAGAAATATTTGAGTGCTTCCTCCAACCAAGGTTATATATGTCAGAATGTGGGTTATTTTGTTGACACTGAGCTCTTTGTACATATTCAACATGTTTAATATCTTGTGCAAGAATTAGACAGTCTGCCGTAACGTGATTTGCCTCACATTCTTTACAACTTACCTTGTTGGCTTGTACTGCATTTGCTGATTGTTGCATGTTTTCTACTTTATAAACCAACTAGTCAATTTTTGCAGACAATATTATATAAATGTCCACCTTATACACTCTCGATGCCTTCCTATGAACAACCTGCTTAGAAGCCCATGTGGATATAGTAGTAGCCACTCTCTCAAACAACTCCAAGGGTTCATCAATTATCTTTGTGGATAAGAATCCATTTGATGATGAGTCCACCATGTTTTTGTGAGATAGAAGTAGATCTACATAGAAATATTGGACCTAGAGCCCTTTAATGATGCCCTGACGAAGACACTTTCGAAAAACGTTCTTGAATTTATTCCAAGTCTCATTAAAGGATTCAATTTCTCTTTAACATAATATGATATGTAATGCTTCAACTTTTTCAATGGAAAGAATTTTGTGCAAAATTTTTGAACTAAGTCATTCAAGTCGTGATGCTAGGAGTAGGTTGTGAGTTCAACCATTCAAACGCTCTATCGCGTCAGGTATATGGAAACAATCTCAATCTGATAGCACCATCTCAAACCCCTTAATATTTGAAGTGTTGACATATCTCCAAATGGACATGTATGTATGTGGATTCTCATAAACTCTGCCATAGAATTGATGTCCATTCTGAAGTAAATGGATGACATTGGTCTTCAACTGAAAGTTCGATTGCCTAAAAGGAGGATAAACAATGCTAGACTGACTCTGAATAATTTGTAAAGTCATTAAATTCCCAACTATCATATTCCCTTCATCAACAACTACATCTTCATTCACCGGAACTATTGGATTATTCAGCTCATTAGCCATCTCTTGTTGCTATTTTTTGTCTTTTTGTTGATGTGCTTCCTTTTGCCTACGGTGAAAGGTGCATTCAATTTTCGGATTAGCTAGTATCGGTTCACCATCTTTCAAATTTCGCATAAAATGCTTGAAAGAGAGAAAATATAAATACTAAAACACACAGATAAAGAATAAAACAAAAGTAAAAAGTTCGAATTAGTGCTAAAATAAATGAAATTAAACTTAAATACAATCCCTAGCAATGATGCCAAAAACTTGTTATGAAAATATTTGTTCGTTTGAAATACCAAAATGCGCGGTTCATTAACAACTAGTAAAATGCATCTTTAAGTCCAAGTATCGTACCTACAAAGATTGTATTGATTTAAATTCAAATAAACTAAGCCTTAACTGAAACAAGAAACACTTGATATTTTTCAATGACTAAATTGTAATCTACTTATGACGGCGACACCTAAATTAACGAAATTCAATGAAAATATGTGATTAATGCAAGTTTTTATGAAGATCAATTAATGAAAAGCACACTAGGATCCCAAATACCCTTGTATCAATCCTCTTTAACCCTAACCTTACAATTTGACAACACTATCCAATTATGAAGATTAATATTCCTAATTTTTTAACAATCTCTCTCAAATAGAATTAAACATATTCTCACATGTGACCCAACCATATTTTTTATGACGGATGCGAACATACAAGAATACACTAACAGTTTATGAATACTTAAAGATCACGTAAAGTATAGTGGTTATTTTATCCCATATTGGACTTTACGACGATTAACACTGTGTAACTTAGTTTTCATTTTTCGAGTGTAAAACAAGCCACAGTATTCATAGAATCATTGTGCACATAATTGTAACAAAAAACAATTCCATGAAAATCGTTCAATAATTGAAAACGTATTTGAATGTCAAAAAGAAAAATTAAGACTTAAAGGTTCATGATACAAGATTCATCGTAACCTTAACATTAGATTTGTTCAAACTAAGATGTTGTGAAGAAGAAAGTTAAAGACGTGAAAGTTGTTCATCACCCTAAAATTCTTGAATTCAATCTTGATGTGTTATTTGCCTCCTTATGCAATTAATTCTCTAGCCCCTAATTATGTTGATAATTTTTATTTATAGTCTTATCCCATAAGTCCCAAAACTCTCTAAAATTCGTGCAAATAATGCCTCGAAAAATAGTTTCTACTTGTGTTTTAGCCTAGGCAATCCCCAACGGTTACCCATACATATGTTTTGCCTCTGTTATTGATAAACCAAGCTAGACGATTAATTGGGTAGTCGCCCAATTATAAACACTTTCAAAAACTGCATTTTGGTTCCCGAATTCGATTTTTGCCTCTTTTAAGCCCTTTTCTCTTGTACTTTCAATCCTTCAACTTCTAAATTGCATCAACTTGAACTCTTAATATTTTGAATATTTATTTTGTGGTTTGAATCAACTATTAGAACGTTGCAATTTAGTCCCCATAATTTGGATTTCACCATTCTTCTTTTCTAGTTGTTTAGAAATAGGTCCAAAAATGAAACAAAAAGGAAATTAAACTAAATTATGTAGATTCAGTATGATGACATAAAAGCTTAATAATATGGCTTAAATAAGTGTACAAAATGTTCTTATTAGGGATGGTTGGCCAAACCATTGGGATCCTATAAAATGGTACGAGATGGGTGGTTATTGGGATGGAGGTTGGCGGTTTTTAAAATTGGAAGTAAGGTAGGTCATTAGTGTTGAAGGAGGAGAATACTTTATTTTTTATTTTATTTTAAGAGATTTACTAAAATTGCCCTTCTAAAAACAAGGCAAGTGCATTGTACATGACAATTTAACGGTCATTTTATATGACAATGGACGGAAATGACCCCCCTTGTAAAGGAAATGTTGATTTAGGGATTTTTTTTGCTAAAATTGAAGTAACAGATCATGAATCCATAGAAACCTAAAAAGATAGGTTGACATATGTGGCCAAATCATGGGTTAACATATGTTAAGAACGAATAGTAGCAAAGTCAAGATTTTCGTTTTGGGGACCTATGGGTACTACAGTAGTCGATGACGTGTAACAAAATAGTAATTGACATAGAGAGTGACCTCTGAAGAAAACAATAAAACTATATAGTTTTTAATAAAGATATTTTAAAAGATATAAAGTAATCGATTTTTGATTAACCATGCAAAAAAAATAAAAATAAAATAGTGTTTTGTGAGCAGTAATTAGCAATGCTACGAATAAAACGACCTATTTTGTTAATAAATTTGACAAAAAAAATATAAAATAATTAACAGTTGATTCACGTATATTAAAACGACAATAAAAGAGTGTCAATTTACCTGTAAAAAAATAGTTCGTGTATTTATATGGGGAAATGTAGCTGTTGCATTTTTTATATCAGCAAGTGTAAGATATCGCAACAAGTACTATAGTGGACCTTTGAGTCCGAATTATCATTCCCACGAGGACTATACTTCAAACTTAATCTACTTTTACTAACTCCTATTTAATAAAAAGACAAACAAAGAATGGTAACAGTTGTGAATATTTTTCTTTGTGAAATAACTATTTTAAACTAATGGAAAGTATGAGAAGATTTCAAACAATGATGATAAAAGATTCTAATGAATATTAGGGCTAAACAAATTCATCTAATGATCACCT
>CAIGRQ010265475.1:0-10280 GCA_903798375.1 Fraxinus sp. D2006-0159 | reverse complement strand
TGTGCGTAATGTGTTGTCTTAGTTTTGTTGTATTATGATTTAGATTGTTGAAAATAAATGTTTTTGTTATATGATTTGGGATTAATTTTAGTTTAGATTAGATATCGGGTCAGGACGAGTGTTGTGGACTTATAAAATTATTGGTCAATAATGATGAACTTAATTAACTTTATATGATTATTTTAATAAGTTGGTTGTAATTTGTGCTAAATTGATATTTTTTTTTTCTAAAAAGTGAACTTTAAAATTTGTAAATTAATAAAATTAAATTTTTAATAAAAAATTAAAAAACGGTTCAATTCGATTTTGTGCGGTTTTTGGAAATTGAAACTTAAATCAAACCATTTTAAAATGGTTTGGTTCGATTTTAGGGAAAAAAATGCAGGTCCACATGGATCCGAACCAACAATTTTAAACTAACGATTTCGGTTCGATTTACGATTTCACGATTTTTTTTGTGCAATCCTAGGTAATACGCTTTTCAGCCTATATTAAATTCTCAATCTCAAAAAATGGATCAAAATGAATAGCACCGGACCGAAGCCAAACATAACAGTATTATGTTATAAAATCCCAAAATGAATATAATATGGACCCCATGGCAATAAAGCACAATAATGTCTTCATCCACACCCCATTATTCCACTGTAATTCAGCAATTCTTATAAGATAGTATTGACTATTAATTATTTAGCCCAGATTTAATGGGGATTCAAATTTAAATTTTAATATAAATTAAAATTAATAATTAATTTTAATTATATATTTTATAGAATTCACAACTTTTTAATCACACATTTTAATTCTTATCGAAATCTAGTAAAAATCTTGATTTTAATCTTAAAAATTTATTCTTCTTTCTACTCATAAATCTCTAACCATGTTGAGATTGGAAAAGCAATTTCTTGCAAGAAAAAAAGGGGAGAATTACTTCACTGTACTCCAAAAGAGATTCGAATTTCAATTCATCTTCGTATCACAAATAATCACGTCCATTTATTGCAGTCAAGTTTGGTAACAATTTTTATGTTTATTGGTGCGTTGTAAGCAGTTAGTTGTCATTTATGATTTTTATAATTATCATGTATCAAACTGATTAATCATTTTAATATAGTTTGTCAAATAAATTATTTCATCAATTAATACCTTAAATTGATGTTGGTCATTTGTGAATTCAATCAATTTTTAGATGTTCTTTTTATCTTCTTAAACTGATATGTATCATGTTATTGCTCCTAAAACAGCACAATCCTATTACTATAAATATCAATATTGTATTAGAATATTACTTACTCTGGAATAAGGTAATATTATAAAATTTAACATATATTATATTTTATGCTCTTGATGAGTAAATTCTTACATAATTTAATATTTTTAACAATAATGTGTTATTGCTCTCAAAGTAGCAAAATATTAGATTAATATTTTAAAATAATATTACTTGATCCTGAAAAGAATGACACTATGGGCATGTTTGATCCTCATTTTTGGTGTATAATATATTTTGAAATAGTAAATTAATAGAAAATGTGTGGTTAAAAAATAAAGAAAATTTGCGTATTTCAGTATAATATTATTTAATGAAGAATGTATAGTGAAAATAAAAAGAGAGAAAAATATGTTTTGAAAAAGAATATTGGAATCAATCAAGGGCTATAATTTCAATATTCCAACAGAATATTGATTTATTACTCTTGAAGAAACAATAGTAAAATATAAAAATTATGATAATAAATTTTTTTTCATGTTCTAAAAGTAGCACGTCTCAAAAAAATTATACGATTCGATTTCGAGGTACAATATATATGAAAATTATATGAAATTCTGGTAGAATCATATCGTCAAGAATCTATAAATATTTTAAATGAATATCGCAACAATATTGTTCCTGAAATAGAATGTATTCAAACTGGTCAATATTTCAGAACAATATCACATTTAATCTACTAAAAAGAACGTATTTTGAGATAATCGTAAAAACTAATGTTAGCAATATATGAAATTATGCAAATCTTATTTAAGATTCCATAAAAGTCAATAATCTGTAATATGAAGAGACATTTACAATTGTAAATATTTTGCTTTCCATTAATATAAAAGAAGATTATAAAATTTTTAAAATGTAATATAATTAGTACATTATACTAGTACGAGTATAATTGAAGCACATCATATACTAAGTCAGAAGCTCAATTTCATTTTATTATTTGACATGGCCGATCAGACAATCTCGACTCAACAATGATGCGAAATAAAACTTTTTTTATTGAGAATTTGAATGCACGTGCAATGAAAAATTAGAAAACTCTGCAATCTGAATTTACATATAATACTTGTTCTCTGTATTGAAAATAGTTCATCAATCATTACTAGTTAAAGTTGGTTATGTATACCTAAAATCTTGAAAATTAATTGGGTGATGCATGCCTCTTCACTCTCCATGTGGACTGTCTAGATATTATTTGTATATAATAGATACAATACATCTACTAGATTGATAGCAAGGTATTTGCAACTTGAAGTTTATAAAATTAATGCTCAAATTTTAAATTATGAGCATAATTTTCAAATTGTACAATTAAAATGATATGCCTTGTTAATGCTAGAGAACATAAATCTCAATATTTTAACAAGTATTATTTGAGATGATGATAAATATTTTAGCACTCATGTTTGTTAAATGCTTTTAATTAATGTCTAAATCATTACTATTGAAAACAAAATACTTCTCAATTCTGTCTAGGGAATGCTATTAGCATCATGTCAATATCAAAGTTTTTTTTGGCTATAGTTGGCTTATGGTTAAAGCTAAGTTTTTTAATCTGATTATTTTCATGGTGCAATATACGTGCAATTGATCCATCACAATACATTGAGATTGAAAATAAAGAATGTTGAGAACAAATATGTAATATGAACCCTTATACAATATCTCAAGTCTTAAATAGTGATATTATAATATGGTTTACCGATTGTTAATTTGACTGAACAATTTTCTCAGTATTAGGGAAAAATAAGAAATGATAATTTAGATCATTGTAAAGATAATCTGAATTAGAAATTCAAAAAATAATTTGTTTAGATAGATTCAATAACATAAGAGATTAACAATATCTCACACGCCATTTTAAAATACTCTAACTTGAATTAAAGTCCTAAGAGACATTATATTGGATATATCTATGGCACGTCTAAAGAGTGAATATGTTCGATTCTAAGAAAAAATCTCCAAAACCCAAGAAAGATAGTTCCACTTAAAAGACATATATTCTACGAGAACATATAAATATAATTAATTATAAAACCCAAGAAGAGGTTCAAATATTATAAATATTCAAAATAGAGATCTTTCATTAAGTTATATCATTATAAAAAAGAAATAGAATCGAAAAAAAAAGCTGTGACAATACTTTTGTACACGATATACTACTTCATATCATAAAGACTAAGATATCAAAATAAATTTGTCAAATCATAATGATAAAAGAAATGATTGGTTAAATAAATGGACGCAATCCTAGCAAAATTGAATTTACTAGAGAAACCTGAAATTTATGAATTTATAATCCAAAAAATAGAGGTGTATACTTACGCGAAATGAAAAAGAATAAAAATAAAGTCGTAATATATAATGTACGACTCTTAACATAATAAATCTCGCAAATAATTGTGTAAATAAATAAATTATTAAGTTGTGAATGCAATCACAAGTCTGTACTTGTTAGACTAGAAACGCATGAAATTTGATATGCATATAATTAATGATATTATAATCAACCTATCTTATATGGTTTTGATACTATTTTTGAAGGATTTTATGCTTGAAGTATATAATTCAAGTGATATCACTGTGAGGTGGAGTAAATACGCATTGTACTATTTTTCTTTTGACCATGGTCTTGTCTCATTGGATTTTCTTAGCAACATTTTCAATAAGGAAACTTTTGTAACGTACTCAAAATAATAATGTACCATTTTTCCTTCATTAAAATTCTTTCTGCACGATTTTTCTTAATAAACTTTTAACGGTGCATTTATCTGTGTAATGATATCCATAACCTATAATACATTTACCCTCAAAATAATATTCTTATATGTTATATATTACATACGACTTTCAAATAGATCAACAACACAATCTATTTTTCAACAGATCATCATACTAATTAAAGACAAAAAAAAAAAAGATTGATAAATATCATCTACGAAGACGATAGTGTTTGAAGACTATACAAGACAACATGAGACACATTTGACCAGAAATTACGATATTGAAGACATTGGCGTACATGAAATGGATGATTCAATACAAGAAATTTCATTTATTGATAGGGGGAGCAATTGTATTCTTTTTCCTTCGCTCAAGATTTATCCCATTGCGTTTTCTCGACAATATTTTAACGGACAACATTTTATTACTCCAAACAGTTGTGTAAATAGTCATTCAAAGGTAGTATTGTAAATAAAATAGTATTTATAAATGACTATTGTATCAATTATATTCTTAATTATTCCCTATAAATATAAGACCACTTTCTTCTTTTTTTTTCTCTCTCTATTTTATAACAGCTTTTTATATATTGGAGTTGTGAGGCTTCAATTATTGTTGTTTTGACCCCAATTTTTTAATTTCTTGATTCATCGAAAGAGTGTTTTCTTTTCTTCTTTTTTCCCTTATATCCATTTATGAGGATATAGAATACCTCTTACAAGAGATTCCCACCCCATTCAAGTCGGGACAATGCAGAGCAAGACTGGAAATTTTTCTATGAATATATAAAGTTCATCCAGGCCAATAGGCCACATTCGATTGTATAAATTGAAAGAACAAATGGATCCTTATTTTTCTTTTCTTGAACCCAGTTTCAAAAGGAAGTTTAAAAACTTCGCATAAAAGGGAGTGTTGTGGTATAACAAGTGTTTTGCCCAACAATAAATTGATAACGGTCAAAAAAAGCCATTTCTGCTGATTTTAATTGGAACCAGACAAGCACTTTATTAAATCATTTGATTAATGTAAGAGCAATAGATGGAGTTTTCGAATTAGAATATTGTGATGTGTAACAAATTCCAATTCAAATATGCATAGAAAGAGTTGTAGAGTCTTTAGATTTTTTACCATCATTCCAAAATGAGTAATGTTTTGTAATTCCATGGGGTTACAATTTCAGTTTATGTGGCGCAAGATTATAAATTAAATTAAATGTGAAATTAAATAACTTTTTTAATTTTACATATCATTTAATGTCACATTAACGTCACTTAAATTGGAACTATAACCTCAATAGGACTAAATAACATTACTCTTCCAAAGTAGATGCATATGCTACAACCTTTAATTAATATATAAATTATTATTAGACAGAATCTAGAGACTTATTAATGAGTTGGGGAATGATTCACGTAAACCCCTGTTTCACAGGGGTTGTACCGGCCCCCTCACAAAAGGGGGGGGGGGGGGCACACCTTTTTTTTTGGTTTTTTATTTCATGTGGGCCCCCTCCCTTTGTGAGGGGGCCTGTACAAATCCTGTGAAGCAGGGGTTGTACGTTCATCATTTCCCAACGAAATATGCCACCCAGATGAAAAAAATTCTGTGTGAATTTTGGAGGTGGCACCTACATCAGCACAACCCATGGTCTAATACTACTATAACAATGGGCTAGTGACAAACACAAAAAGAGGAGAAAAAAAATGAGAGAGAGAGAGAAAAAGAAAATAAAGAAATAATCAACAGGAAAAAATATAAAACATAAATATCATCTTTTACAAAAAATAGTCCATCGTCGGATGTGACGATCTGCAAGATTGTTTCGGAACAAAACCTCACCAATCCATTTTTCAAGAGCTTACCAGTTGTTTGTTTTGATGCTCATCTATATGGCATGAGTTGCGACATGTCACACACTCTTTTGGGCAAGTGAAGATTGTTCGGTTTGGTGCCTAATAATGCTAGGACATAACAATAATTTAGAATATTTTATTTTGTTTATTAATAAATAAATGTTTATTTATTTTTGAGTTAATTATTCGTTTTATATTAGAATAAGCGATTAAGAGTCATCGCCTGCTTTGTGATGATATAAGCTATGTACTTACATAGAAAAGTACATATGATATAATTTAGGGATATTTTCACAAATGTTCTTTGGTACGATTTAATGGGGAATGATTCACGTACGGCCCCCTCACAAAGGGAGGGGGGCACCTTTTTTTTGGTTTTTTATTTCACGTGGGCCCCCTCCCTTTGTGAGGGGGCCTGTACAACCCCTGTATGTTCATCATTCCCCTTAATGAGTTAGATTATTTCACTATTTAAAATAAGTTCTATTGATAAATGACAACTTAATTTGATTGATATAAAATTTTCAGAACTTTAATGCTAAAACAATGCAATTTATAATTAAATGGAGTTTATTTATATAGAATTTTTGTTGGTATGATAATTGATTATTAACAATATTATAGTATATTCACAAATCACAATTAAAGGTGTTGTTGACAAAAAAATTAAATAAAAGTAAACTTGTTAATTGAATGTTTCTCCAACCACCACACTTGTAAAGTACTCACAAATAAGTGAACGATCGTTGTATCCTACAATCATTATGACTATTATATTCTTTATAGTCGTAATCCTTCCATATAAATATAGGTTTTAGTTCTCAATAAAATAAATATAAGTTTATTGATTTTTATATTTTCTTCTTTTTTCTATCTAATTTATAACATCTTGTTATATATTGAAGATTATTACTACTGTTACCTAACTATCTCTTCCTATCTTCAATTCAAATGCCTTGTATGTACAAAACTTTTACAACTTCTCTTAGTAGATAACATTGCCCTACTTAAACCTTAATTTACTTAATAATATAAATGCAGTTAAAGTCGTGTTTCATTTTGATTTTTCTAATAACAAGATAATTTAATAAGCATTAAAGAGCCCAAGTCAATGCAACATGTGCACTCAAGGAATAAAGGCAAATAGAGACAACATATCTCAACTCAATTGTATCATAAAAGATCTTCAACTGTTTGTATTATACCCATGGAGCAAGTGGACTTTAATGACTCGACCTAGCAAATAAATCGTCTCCATACTCAAAAACCACTATATAAATCAAAGAACGCAAGCTCAATTTGAATGTTAAATATACCTTCAGTTGGCAGTGTCTACGCTCTCGAGTCATGACGTAGCAAGACTTAGATGTGCACTATTGAGCATAAAGCCTAAAACCTAATCCCATACATGAGAAGTTCATGTACAAGAGGCCAGAGTTCGCACTATGTAACTATGAAACACTAAAAGTGAGATGTAAAAGCTTCAGGAAATTGCACGTACAAGCCCTATGTAGCAAAGAATTGCTTAGCGAGATGGGTTGCAATGGGCCAGTTGAGTCGGCTCTTCCCTTACAACCATGAGTTCGGCTTGTGATCAAAATATGGGCTCGCCTCAGCTCGGCTTGAAGCTCGTGGGCTTCACAAACCGAGCCACCCATGAGACGACTAGATTTTTTTTTTCAATAAAGTAATAAATTAAGCAAAAAATGAGTTAAAACAAGTCCAAAATTAAAGCAAAAATATGAACTAACCTATGAGCACATACGAGCTAGCTTGCATATGCCCTCAACTTGTAAATAATAATGTGAACTCGGTTCGGCCCATGGTTTGTCTCAAAATGAGTAAAGCAGTCTATATGCCAAGGACTACAGCTTTACTTAGCCCCTTGACCCAATGCAGTCGCAGTTTTCCCAACTTCGACCGCACATTGTAAACATTAGTTCACTTTGAGTTGTAATTTCATTTCCATTTTAATTGTTTATTTCAATTGTAAAATAGATCTGATATTGGTAAACGTTTAGTATGATTACTCGTCATTTAAATGTCTACTCCTATCAATTAGGTTTTTTGTTCCGCAAGCTATTATAGGGGATATTACTCATTCAAAAATCTTTCAAACTTACTGGCGTTCATTCCCGCACCAGCTATTGTAATTTTCTGTTTTCATCAATCGTAATTTTCGCTTTCATTTACTTTCAATGCAAGCTTTCTACAAATTGTAATTAAATTTTCTTTCATCGTGAAACGATCAAGAAAAGACGGAAGGTAGTCTAGATGAGCACACTACTGCCACTCGGTGTCCCTTTCTGTGTCAAGAAGGAAGGCACCCCGTGAAAGTTGGTATCAGAGTTGCAGCTCACGACCCTCGATAAGAAAGCTATGGATCCAATTACATCAAACACCACAAAAGTCGTAGGTCCTCAAAGTAGAAATACGAAACAGCGTGTGGATGCGGTTGAGGTGACAGCTGCTACGTTGTGCTATGTCGTGGAGGGCATCGAGGAAAAAGTCGAGGTGATAAAGACAGGAATTCGTGAATTAAACATCCAATTGTTTGAAGTTCGAAAGGCTTGTACATTAATGATTGAAGCTGTTGCAATCATGTCTGATCTGCAGATGAAATGGAAGCGTTGAGAGCTCAATTACAAGTACTTCAATGTGCGATTGGCAATGGGCAAGCCCCTGCACAACAGTATGTTCCCAGGCTCAGAATTCTGGAATCGTGTACCTACGGAGGGGCACACGATGCAAAAGAATTCGAGAAATTCTTGTTTGATATGAAACAATACTTTCTTGCAACTTCGATCAAAGACGATGCAAGAAAGGTTACAACAGCTACCATGTATCTTGGCGGAAATGAAAAACTATGGTGGTGGACAAAGTATGCTGATATTCAGGCCAATAAGGTTCGAATAGATTCTTGGGATCTCATCAAAGAAGCGATTAAATCACAGTTTTTCCCAGAAAATGTGGAATATCAGGCACGACAGCCATTACAAGAACTTAAACATACAAGCTCCATCAGGGAGTATGTGAAATCCTTTTCAGGACATATGCTGAATATTCAAGATATGTTGGAAAATGATTAGCTATTCACCTTCATAAAAGGGTTGAAACCGACGACACGCACGGAACTTTAGAGACAGAAGGTTACTGATTTGAGCGCGGCCATGGGAGTCGCTAAATGCTTAAGTGACTATCAATCGGAATCAAGAAAAATCGAATTTTGAAGAATAGTCAAGCTATTGGAGGTAGAAGCAGACCTTACAGACCCAATTCAAACTCAAATGGGGGAGAGCGTTACTCTCATAATAAGGGATGATCCTATCAAGGCCCCCGTTAGAGTAACTTGTAGGGAAACTATCAAAACAACCATCAAGGAAACTATAACGGTAGTAGTACTAACAACTGGAATAAAGGAAAAGCAATGGAGGGCAGATCTGAGTCACTCCTAAATTGATGATCTTTTTATGTGAATGACCCCATCGGGTGGCGGGGTGTCCTCAGAAACGAATGGCGAATGCATATAGTCAACTAGTGAGTGACGGAATGAGTTCAAAGCAAGATGGCCCAAAAGCAAGCTGTCATGGTAAGACTAACTCCGAAGAGGATGAGAATGTAATTGGCGCATTCTCACATTGGTACAATGCACTATCGCACCAAACTATTGAAAATGATGATGTTCCCTAGAAAGAGGTAAAGATGGAAGAATTGAATGCTTGCATTTGTAGGGCCAACGGCCTAATGTAAATTGATGCGAAGATCAATGAAAAGTCAATCAGGGCTATGGTAGATACTGGTGCTACCCACAACTACCTCACAAGTACTAAAGTGGAGCGACTCAGACTTGTTCTGGAAAAGGTAGTGGTAAAGGTCAAAGCAATCAACTTCTCTGCTCAACTAATAGTTGGAGTAGCAAAATCTGTGTTGCTCTAAGCGAGTCCTTTCAAGGAAAGGACAAACTTGTTTGTAGTTTAGATGGATAACTTCAAGTTTATTTTGGGATTGAAATTTCTTCGGGATACTAAGACAACATTGTTGCCATATTTCGATTTATTAATGATGATGGATAGTAAACCGTGAGTCATTACTACACATGCTGGGAAGATGGGTAAGAAGAGGCTCGACCATGCAATTTGGTAAGGATTTCAAAAGAAATTAACCTTCATTTTTGTGTACTCTTCGATTAGATGAGATCAAAGAGGCGATTGGCCCTATTCCAAAACCTCAAAAGGCTTATTAAGAAATTTGAGGACATCATACTGGATAGGTTACCAAAGAAATTGCCACCAAGAAGGGCGATTGATCATGAGATTGAACTTATTCCAGATGCCAAACCTATCGCCCGGCACCCTACCAATGTCTCAGCTTGAGCTTGAAGAGTTTTGGAAACAATTGGGAAAAATGTTAGAAAGTGGGATTATCGTGCCTGC
>CAIGRQ010265467.1:0-10441 GCA_903798375.1 Fraxinus sp. D2006-0159 | reverse complement strand
TTACTCATGATTCAAAACTGTAAATGATGAAAAGGAAAAAATAATATGTATTAAAATGCATTGCATAAATTTAATATGAACTTTAATTAAATTAAATATGCTCCCACTATTCAAAATAAATTTATGACCTATACATAAATTAATAAAATTCATACATGATTCTCAATGGGTTGGGATCTCATTTATTATATTAAGACCTTGAGTGTACTCAACAAGCTTTAAGATAATATTTGGGTATAAATTATTATCTATTGTATTTCCATAGAATTCCTAGATTATTAAGCTGACACTCTTTGTCGTCTCACATCTTATGTGTTAACCTAACACACCTCTAAAATTTATATTCTAAGTCAAACTCATCATTCAGAAATATCAAATATTTTATAGTGTCAAACATAATAGTGTGGATGATTATGGATTAATTCTATCTAATCTTCTCAAGCCAAAATGAAGACTAATTGGTCAATTCCTTGCAGTATTGTATTGAATTAGTATCAATGCACCATCTCCATGGTTTTCTCATCCTCTTGCATCTTTAATCAGCAGGTTCAAAATAAATTAAGAGCTCGCAGGCCCATAAATTGACAAGAATAAAAATTAATCATTCAACACATCCACATGATCGAGTCCATAATCGTCCAATAATAAAACATTCATCATATAAATGCTTTCATATATAATATCTTAAGATTATATGCATATATGTTTCAAGAATCAAGCAATAATGTCGTCTAAACACATTTAGATAAATGGGTTGAAACTAATTAAATAATTAATTAATCAATTAAATTTATTAACGGGTCAATTTAATTAAAACCGAATTTTAATTAAATATCGAATTAGAGTCTAACTCTAATCCCACAATTATAGGGCGAAATTATTTAATTAAAATCAAATTCTAAATAAACACCAAATTAGAGCTCAACTCTAATTCTTTAAGATTTTAGGACGGAAAAATTTAATTAAACATCAAATTAGAATCCAACTCAAATTATAAGTGAATTAATTTTTTAATTTAGGATAAAGCTTCTAAATAAAATTAAATTAAATTTACAAAGTTTAATATTTAAGTGAAAATTCAATTTTAATGAAAATATAATAAGTCGTCAATTTTAAATAAAATTTTAATTTGGGTAAAAATTGATAATATAGATTAAAACATTCACAAAATCAATTTAGAACTCTTTTAAAAAATGCATAAAAGACTCTTTTTTAAAATTGCAATCTGACCCACTTTTGAAAATTTAACCAGACCCTTCCAATTTAACAAATTGCAGAACAGGTCCCCTTTTAAAATTGCAAACAGATCCGTTCCTTTTAATTCATGATGGTCCTCGAAACTTCATAAATTGCATGGAAAGCTCCCATCTCCAAAATCCATTCGAAAACCCTAACCCTAAACAGCTTTCTCCTCCCCTTGACGGAGTATCCTTATATATGCGACGGGAGCTGCCGCACTCCGACGACAACATCCTCCCTGCCTATAGCAATGGGAAAGAGATGCTACTACAACAGCGCTTTCGCACTACTGTGTGTCATGGCCGCGATGTCGCTACAATGCTTGCCACTGCAAGGTGCGGCATAGCGCGCTAATCCGTTTTTTCCTTTCGACCTAACACTTGTTTTCTTTTCAAAAACGGAGTTTTGATGATAAAAACAATTTTCTATTTTGCTAGATTCAACAACATCAACAATCAACTTTTGATTGTTCTAAGATGTGAAACAATTTCTAACAAGCATAAAATAGACTCTGATACTACTGTTGAGAATTTACTACTTAACACGCACAACGAAAAATAGAACAGATTTCAATTCCCAACAAGGACCTTCTTTGTGTTTAGAAAGAAATTGTGATATAAATTACACCTTTTGTAGATTCTAAAAACTCCTTTGATGATCTTCGAACACGAACAATCACAATTTGCAATCCACAGTTGTCCAATTGTCCAGCCTCCAATGAAAATCTACACAGAGAACAAGAATGAGAGAATTAGAGTTTCTCTTTTATTGTACTAGAAAGAATATGAATTATTGTCTCTTTTATTTTTCTGAAACTGTAATGGCTTATAAATATAAGTTCAAGTGGGCTTGACCCGTCTATTAAACTTAACCCGGTCCAACATTTAATTAAATTTGGTCCATGAATTAATTAATCTAATTCATCCATCAGGCCTATTAATAAGCAATGCAATTAATTAACTGTACGATACTTGTTAATTAATTAATTGGTGAATCTCATTCTTCTGATTCTCCTTTTATATGTAACCCATCAGATTCTCGATCAAAAACGTGAAATATTACTTTTATCTAACCAAAATCGATAAATTAAAATACCTATTTTAATTTATTACCAATTCACATTCGTCGTCCCAAATTGACATATAGTAATGTGCCAGGTAATACATGTGACGAAAATGTCACGTGGTATGACAAAACCAAATTTGTTCGTTTACGATGAAACTATAATCTTTTCGTCAATATCATCCAATCAATTATGAAATAATGATATGTGTCAATCTCAATTATCGATCATATTTTTTATCTCACTATTAAGTCAATATAAGTCGAAAATTCTTTTTCGACTTATGAATACAACTTGGCCAAGGATTTTGTTATCAACTTAATTGAATGAGATGTAGATCATAATCGCTTACTATGTAATAGTGATNATAATGATATGTGTCAATCTCAATTATCGATCATATTTTTTATCTCACTATTAAGTCAATATAAGTCGAAAATTCTTTTTCGACTTATGAATACAACTTGGCCAAGGATTTTGTTATCAACTTAATTGAATGAGATGTAGATCATAATCGCTTACTATGTAATAGTGATTAATCATCTATTGATTATTTACAACCTCCATATGATTCTTGACATACACGAACGATGTCGTATTAGCGACCTTTGACAAAGTAACATCCAACATCACCAAAGTATGAATGTCCCCATATAAGGTACTATGACGACTTCAAGTCAAATGACTCATTCCACTATCGAACATCAGAGATTAACTGCTGATGCATTGAAAAATACATTTTGAGATATAACAAAATTCATTTAAGTGTCACCACACTTTAACTTGTGAGATCAGCTACTTACTTTATAAGTCAGAAATGCAATGCATGATGGTCTATCCGTAATAATGATGTCCGTATCTTGTTATTACTTACGAACACAGATAATTTAAAATTCAGTCATATGTAATTTATATCTCACAATCACAACTCCTTGTAATTAACAAATCATCAAGACTTGAATCTACGAATTCTATTATTTAATTAATTAGAATATTAATTCAATTAAATAATAGGTCTTGCCATAANTCTATCCGTAATAATGATGTCCGTATCTTGTTATTACTTACGAACACAGATAATTTAAAATTCAGTCATATGTAATTTATATCTCACAATCACAACTCCTTATGATTAACAAATTACAAAGACTTGAATCTACAGGTTCTATTATTTAATTTATTATAATATTAATTCAATTAAATAATAAATATTGCCATAAATATGCATCAATTATAGATTAAAAGTGTTTATATCCAAAGTTTATTGAATTTAGGGTATAATACTTATAGTCACAATAACGAAACTTTTCTTCTAGATTACTGTCAAAACATAGTTCTTTAATCAATATAACTCAATATGAAATATGGATAAGAGTCAATCTCGATTTAATTAATCATATTATTTTTGACAACTTTAATTTAATCGATCATATTATTCTTCATAACCTTTTATTTTTTATCGGTAAATGTGAAATATATAAATCAAAAATCATGTACAAGTACACTGAGTATACCCGAACAGAACAACAATTAAGTGGGACATACAACTACTCCGAGCATACTCGGGCAAACAACCAAAAGAGATGTACAAATGATATGAGCTAGTGACACATCGCTAATGACTAATAATGAAACTGAACATTCGAATACAAAGAGAAGATAACTTTGTATATGTGTGTTTGATTCGTCTAACTATGCTACCAACTTGAGGTCTCAAGTCTTCAAAAACCTTATTATTCCTTGTCATCAAAATGTAGTAGACGGTACATGCTAAAACAACCATCTTGACTTTGCTTTGCCAAGAAGTCCCTCTAGCCTCCTAGATCCACTTTAATACGCTAGCAATAGTGGTCATGACTCTTCTCATGCCCAACCAATCTTTTATATTCTTCAAAACGAGTGAGGATATTGGGGATTCAAAAAATATATGTTGGTATGTTTCCTTATATGAAGCACAAAAACACAATTATGATCAACATCAAAATGTAATAACTTATCTTTGGTGAGTAGCTTGAATTGAACACCCAACCACAACATAAAAGAGTGCTTCAGAGTGATGAAACGTCTCCGAATATCCGGTGCCTAGATCTTTATATTTCCTTTCAGCCTAAAGAAATCATAAGCCTTAGCTGCACAAAAATTTCCCCCTTCGTCTATGCATTCAGTCTAAACGTTGCTTCCTGAACTGCCATATCAGCCGCAGCCTCCTGACTAGCCCACACACCCGCAACTGGCTGCCTGATTTCGTCCTTGATTCTCGGTAGTTTTTTAAAAAGTGGCAAGTCATCTTTCCTTGGAAAGGCCTCCCAAATACTTGCCCCTTTTAGGAAAAATTGGTTTATCCAAAGAATGTCCTTCTTTTGATGAATGTTCCAAAGTGATTTTGCAAGTAATGCTGAATTCCAGCTTTTCACACCTCTAAAACCGAGGTCACCTTCGTTTTTCGGTAGGCACACATCTCTTCAACTAACCAAAGGCTTCTTAGATCCCCCAAAGGAAGTTACAGCATAGGCTAATGATTCTTGAAATGATAGTAGTTGGGATGGAAAAAATAGAAAGCCAAAAACATTCAACTCCTTGAAGAATCGCCCTTATTAACTTCGCCCTACCCGCATAAGACAAATATGGGCAAGTCCAACCACCAATATAAGCTATAATTTTGTCAAAAAAATGGAGCATAACATCTAACTTTAATCTTCTCGAATGCTAGAGGAATGCCCAAATACCGGAATGTCATAGTACTATTCGAGATATTAGTGAGTTCTTGGATTTCATCAAGTTCTCGTCCATGAATTCCATCTGTAAACAAGCTGAATTTTAAAGTATTCATCCTTAAACCCTATATATTCTCGAAGTCATCTAAGCAATCCATTAAGATTTACACCAACATAACATCACCCCACGTAAATACCATCAAATCATTCACAAATGCTAAACGAGTAATCTTTAAGGGGCCACATTTTGGGTAATAATTGAATTCATTGCTGCCTTAATCATCCTCGAAAAATATTCAAGACATAAAACAAACAAGACATGTGAAAGAGGGTCACCTTGCCAAATGCTTTTCCTTCCATTAAAAAATCCATGTATGCTAACATTCAAAGAAATAGAGTATGTTGGTATAGTAACACATTCCATAACCTTTTGAACAAATCTTGTAGGAAAACACAACCCCTTAAGTACTTCTTTAAGGAAATCCCAACTAATCGAGTCA
This sequence comes from Fraxinus sp. D2006-0159, assembly GCA_903798375.1. Taxonomy (NCBI): domain Eukaryota; kingdom Viridiplantae; phylum Streptophyta; class Magnoliopsida; order Lamiales; family Oleaceae; genus Fraxinus; species Fraxinus sp. D2006-0159. The sequence goes on along the minus strand of CAIGRQ010265467.1, from coordinate 4,925 downwards.
AAAGCCTTACTTAGATCAGCATTTAGAAGGTATCTAGGAGCAACCCTCTTTCAATTGTATTATCATAAGCTCTTGGACAAGATTTATGCTCTTTTTCATACTCCCACATTCAACCAAAGTGGCTTGCGCTTGATCAACAATGCTCCCCAAAATAGGCATCAACATAGAAGTAAGGATTTTAGTAATTACCTTGTGGAACACGTTGCAACAGGAGATAGGCCTATAATCCCCAACATTCGATGCATGACTAGACTTCAGTACCAAAACAATGAGTGTGTGATTGATTTGTTTGAGAAAAGATCTAGAAGAAAAGAATTCCATGATAGCCCCCACAAAATCATCCTCAACAATCCCCCATGCTTTCTTGAAAAAACATGAATTGTAACCATCTGGCCAGGGAGGTTTTTCATCTCCAATACCAAACAATGCTTCCTTGATTTCTTGGCTAGAGATGTCTCGAATAAGTGAATTGCCTTGTTCCAACGAAACGACATGCTCATTCCTTAAAATCTCCAACTCAATGGGTCGAACTGGGCAACTCGCGCCAAGCAAATTGCTGTATAATAGGATAAATTCTTGCGTAACCTGAATTTGTAATGTAGTGTACGTCCCATCCTCCTTAAGTATGGTAGTAATAAAGTTCCTCCTAGTGTTTCTCTTCACCACCGAATGAAAGAATTTGCTGCACTTTTCACTTTCCTTTAGAAATACATTTGTTAATAATAAAAGCTTTGTTCCACTTCACATAACCCCATAGCTTTCTTCCTCAAAAGTGCCACCATAAATTGGTATTGTGTGTTAACAGGATGATCATGAAGCTTTTGTTGGGCAGCCTCCAACTCCCTTTTAACAACGTTGACTCAAATAGAAATGTGTCCAAAGTGTTTAACAATAAGCTCCTTCAATGTTTCTTTCAAATTATGTAACTTCTTACGAAGCACAAATTGTTTCATCCCTTCGATATCAAAATTCCAACTTGCTTGTACAAGTCCATGGAAATCCTCATGGCTGGTCCACATGTTAAAAAATCTAAACGTCTCACCACATTCAAAAAGAGATATAATACACGGGGAATGTTCGAAAAGGCATCCAGAGGGAAAAAATTCAGCAAGGTCTTATGCACCCTTTTGCACCCAAACACCATTCACCATTGCTCTATCTATTTTGCTCCAAATCGAATTATTTGTCCATGTGTAAAAACAACAAATGGACCGCACATCCGTAAGACCCACATGCAGGCAACAATAAGCAAAGTCCTTAATTTCATAAGGGGTAACCTCCGCTACATTACTTTTCTCATCAAAATTAAAGACGTTAAAATCTCCAAGAATCATCCAAGGTAATGAAACATTAGCACTAAAATCCATAATGTTACTCCAAAGTGGCCTCCGGCAAACAATTGCATGGAAAGCATAAACAAAACTAACATGAAAGGTAAAGGAGGCTACCTTACAAGTAGTGATACAAGGAATGACTTGAGATGTAGTCTCCAACACTTCCGATTTGACTTTCAAAGGATTCCACAAAATCAAAATTGGCCCGGCTTGGTGAGTGAAAAAATTGTTCTCTTGCATCAATCCATCGAATTTATTCCGCATAACTCTGTCCAACTTTTTTTCCCCAAGTTCCGTCTCCAAAATACCCATTACATCAATATTGTGTTGCTTGATGAAGTTTAGAACCCCATTTTTTTTTAGTGGTTGGTTCAAACCCCTAATATTCCAATAGGCGATCTTCATGATGATGAAGCAAGGGAAATTCCCTTCTTATCTATAACATACATGGCTTTGCTTCTCTCCTCAAGCTTACCTTTAAGTTTTTCATTACTTGCTTCCTTAGAGGTTGTTAAGGGATAGAATCCTACATCGAATAAAGATGAAAAATATAAACTAATTTAAAAGGGTTCGGATTACTCCTCTTAACAAGATTGACCTTTTAAGATAGAACCTCAAATCTTCACATGGTATCAGATCCCATTAAACTCCAACAAGCAATTCGATCCGATTAAAACTCAAAAAAAATGAGCATACAGATTTCAAGATTGATTTGCTCAATGAGCCACCATCTTGAAGGGGCATGTTAAGGGATAAAATCTCACATCAAATAAAGATGAAAAATATAAACCAATTTAAAAGGGTTTGGATTACTCCTCTTAACAAGATTGACATTTTAAGATGGAACCTCAAGTCTTCACAGAGGTTGTCCCTCGCAAGTTAGAAGTGTTATCTACCCATCTTTGCCAACTGACTGTTATCATTGGTAGGAACTGGAATTGAAGTTATGCGACGTCTATTCTGCCCATGGTTCGTCCCCTTTTTCTTATAGACAACCTCAGGGAAAGGGGCCTCCTTCTAGACCTCCTTCTGTCCCTGTTGAACATCCATCTATCCATTCTGATCTCCCGCTGCTACCTGAACTGAACTGTCCCCAGGTTGCTGGCCGACTATGTCTGCTTCATCAATGCCATTGACAGTGTTCCGGTTGTTATCTTCATAACCTTTTGTTGATCCAATCAAGCTTTGCTTGAACCCCTTTCACTTTATAACTCCACCCTAGCCAAAAAATTTGTCTATCAATATGGGTAGAAGAAAAGTAGGTTATAATCTCGCATATCCGATAGTGATGAATTATGTATTGGTTATTTATCATTTTTCATATAATTCTTGACATGCCCTACAATGCCATTTTAGTTACTTTAGATAAAGTAAAGTTCAACGCCACCAAAGTTTGTCAATTTTCCTATAAGATTCTATGATGACCTTAAGTCAAAGGATCAAATTCACTACCTAATTAGAGAGTTTCCACTAACACTAAGATAGTATTCCATGTAGAATCTACATTGTAGGTCATCCAATGATTTATTTATTTTTTCAACAATTTGCCCACATATCCATTTAAAAATCTTCACATTTTAGCTTGTGAGATTAGCTACTTCATAAAAAAGAAATGTTATATGTGATTACGATATCCTTATCTTGTAATTACTAAAAACCAGAGACAATTTAAGATTAGATTTATTATAACTTGTATCTCATAGTTACAATTGAACTCCATTATATTAAATCAGTGAATGCACACGCTCCATTACAATCAAATAACTACCATCCAGGGCTGGGAATCATGAGAACCTCTCTTATGGTAACAAATCTAAAAATACAATTGTATTAACAATACACTATGTCGTTTCTGATATAGGACATAATATTATCATTCTCTCACTTGCAATAGGTCAAATACCCATGTATCTAATACAGTTACATGACAGTGTCATGTTTTTGTTGGGATAGTTCATTACAAATGGATCGGTGATAAATTAGAAGATTAAGACAAGATTAGCAATCTCATAGATCTATTCCTAGATCTCAAATTCATGACCATAATCTATTTATTTATATCTAGATTTTTAGGATGCGTCTTGATTTTCCTGTGTTCGACCTTCTCAAGGCTAGTTGGCATGTGTTCTATCTTTTCAACATTCTTTGAATGAGAAGGTAGCGCCTCAATACATACATATCATCAATAAATATTGATACCTTCGATGACTCCATATACATCTTTAATCCTACATAGGATTCTTCAATGCTAATCCGCATTAGCATCTCATCTATGCACTTGGATTGGAACAATTGAAACAGCCTCCCAGATCTATCTCCATAGATCTTAGTTCCTAGAATGCAGGCAGGGGCGGACCCAGGATATTTGTTGAGTGGGGGCGAGATTAGGGCAGAGCCAACCCGTCGAAGTAGAGGGGTTCAAAGTTGAAGGGGTGGGGAGCTACGGGGGTTCGGGGGCAGCGCCCCCGAAATTTTTTTTTTTTAGAGTTGTTTTTTCAACATTCTTTGAATGAGAAGCTAGCGCCTCAATACATACATATCATCGATAAATCTTGATACCTTCGATGACTCCATTGTTGTCACGATGCATCATAACTGGAGCTACAATACTGGGAACAACTCAATATTCACCAATGAATTACTCGATCAAGAATACTTTCAAATTACCTATGTATTCGACTTCAGTTGTAGAGTTAGGGAATATTCCCGTTTGGAACTTTTCTAATTGATTGTACCACCATTTAAAATAAACACATAACTAAATTGAAAATTTGATATCATCCTTATATATGGAATCAAAAGTTGGTATTAATATACTCAATTCTTTCATGTTATTTCCTCCACATACTAAGATGTATTTTTATTCTTTCTCAAGTTTTTAAGAATATACATTATCTCGTATATAGTGTCTCATCCACGGAAGGTCCCATTTTTCAAGCATAAGACATTTTATCCATATACATCTTAATCCTACATAGGATTCTTCAATCCTCATTAGCATCTCATCTATGCACGTGGATTGGAACAATTGAAACAACCTCCCAGATCTATCTCCATAGATCTTAGTTCCTAGAATGCAGGTCATCATTCTATATCCATCATGATTTTTTTTTTAGATAGTTGCACTTTTACTTATTGTAGCATAGGATTGTAGTTTTTGATTAATAATATGTCACCCACATATTGTACTAAAAATACAAATATATGCACACTTACTTTTTATATCCACATGGTTCAATATCATTTTTGATAAAATTATACCTTTTGATTTTCTCATGAAAACGTATATTCTAGCTCCTAGAAGCTTGCTTTAATTATCAATCCATAAATGAATTTATGTAGATTGCATACCATATTCATGGCATGTTACTACAACAAAATAATTCAAACATAGCCACTGTCTAGTCCACTCGTCTTTTATTGTAACCATTTTCCTACCATTCTTACCTTGTAAGTATAAATATTGCCATACATGTCAACCCATTTGTAAAATTATTTACGTCACATCCATTGGGTGGGTGAACTAAAACCCTGTTGGAAATGTGTTATTTGGTGAATGAAAAATTAAGCCAAATTTGATGAAAATATGTG
>CAIGRQ010265433.1:0-14558 GCA_903798375.1 Fraxinus sp. D2006-0159 | reverse complement strand
TTATTTTAATGACAAATAATATAATATAAAAATATTTTACCTACTCAATTATTTATAACAAATCGGATCGGATTGTTATCGGATCGGATTAATCTATATCCATATTTGATCCATTTAGTTAACGGATTATCGGATTCGGATCTTGATCGAATTATCGGACTGAGACCCTAAATCTATCTATCATTAATTTCGTCGGATTCGGATCAAAATCCAATCCATTGACAACCCTAATTACATGCCACTGCTTCAGTCCTCTAACTCCATTAATCCAACAATTTTATTAACAATATTTTCCAGAATCAAAGTATGTGTCTAATTTATTTTAGTAAATTAAATACAATTTAACTATAAAATAAGATGACAAGTAAAAATAAGGATATCAACGAAGTGGGTATGAAACGAGTCGGTCATTTTCACGTCTATCCCGTCGAGTATTTTTATTGTCTTACACCATCTACATTCCCGGTTAAAGCAGGACGGACGGGTTTGGAGCGGGATCGGGATGGGGCGGGGCGGGTCCCCTGCCACATTTATTTATTTTTATGTATTTAGTTATAAATATTATTACTTTTCTACTAATTTTTTTAAAAACAACTTATGTTCTCTATTAAAATGATGAGGAACTTATTATTTTTGTTCGATAAAAAATTTAAATTTGAAATTAACTTTAAACGGGTGAGGGAGGGATGGGTGGGGGGGGGGGACTGTTTCCCTTCCCGCCATATGCGATTCTAGGTAATGATCCTCGCCCCGTCCCCGTCCCGTTTACTCGCTTCAAAACAGCTGCATGCATGAAACAAGAACATGGATAAAGCAGGTGCAAAAGAAGAAAAAATAATTATTTTTTTATATATATTTACAAAGAGTCACCGAATGAAACTTTTTGTGGCAATTCTATACTAGTATGCTTTCTCCTTTTTATTTCCATTTTCACATAGGATAAATCCCCATGTACAGGGATGGTTTCGCCCCTCACAAGGGGGTGAGTCCCACATGTATTAAAAAAAAAAATTGTGCGGACCCCACCATGTTTGTTGTATTTAAAACATTTGTAAAAATTTTTTGTAACCAAGCATTACTTTTTCACATATCCATTAGAGCAGCTATGTGCACTCGCATAGAACAACACTAACCAACTTTGGGAACAATTACTCAAAACGAATATGAAGCCACAAACATGACGATCTACCCCCATCAAACGACAATCATAGTACTCACCTTTTGTGGTGCTGAGGCAGATCCTCTATTTAAGATCTATTTCACCAGATTATCACTCTTGCCACTTCTAACTTTTGGGCATATCAAGCGGAGGCATATATGGGCAAGGGTGGTCAGTGGCCCACCCAATTTTTTTTTTTCTTTAATTAAAAAAAAAAAAAGGAAAAAGAATCACTACGAGATGGATGCAGAAATTTTCTCCCCAATCCAACTTCAAATAGCTTAGAACTTACCCACATAATCCACCGTCTTCTCTCTTTCTCAAATATATTGCAAATCCGATTCCAATCGATGGAAAGGTGAGTTCAACGAGTTAGTCATGTTCACGAAAATATCTTTCGAATTAAAATTATCGCAAGTGTACGATTCATTAACAAGTAATAAAGTGAATTTTGAGGTCAAGTATCGTTCCATGATCTAGTTCAATTTTAATAAATACAAATTGATGTGTTTAATAAATGACAAATGCACTAGGATCCCGAATTCTCATACAATAATCATTTTTAACCTTAATTCTACACTTTGATAACATGACTAAATTTTGACTAATTAATGTTCCTATTTTATTTAAAATCTCTCTCGAGTAATGTTAAATCTGGCTCATACATGACACACCTATATTGCTATGATACATTCAAACATACGATAATGCATGAACTTTTATGAACATTTAAAGACCCACATAAAGCATTTCAATATATTTCTATCACCTATCGGACCGTATAACAATTTACACTATGTTGAACCTATTTTCCTTCTTTCGAATACATAAAATAAGCCATCAAATTCATACAATTACCGTGCACAATAATCGTAGAGAAAAGATAATAATATAAATCATTCAAAACTCAAAAAAGTGTTTACAAGGTCAAATATGTAAAACTAAATATTAAAAACTCATATTACAAGGTTCATCGTTCTCCTAACACAAATAAATATAGCCTAACATGTTATGAAGAAGAAAACAAAAAATATAACAGTTCATCCCTCGAAAATTCTTGAATTCAATCTTGAACTTCTTGGATTTGATCTTGATTTGTTATTTGCCTCCTTTTGCAATTCGTTCTCCACACTCTAATTATATTTTGAGAGTTGGTAACTATAATCCCTCTAAAGAGTCTCAAAAAATCTTCAAAAATCGTACACATCATGGCTCAAATGGAAGTTTCCTTGTTGGAATTGAATTATGAAGAAAACATTTTCTAGCCGAAGTGCCCTAGGCGGGTGCCCAGTGATAAACGGGGCGGCTGTCCAAGTATACTAAGTAGCCTTTATAATTGAGGTTAAGGATCGGGAGGTCGCCCGACCTATATAACTTGGAAGTTGCCCCAGTTATAAAAATTTCTTGAATTTTCGTTTTAGTCATTTTCTTCATTCTTTCTTTCATTGAGGTCCTCCACATTAAATTACTTGATTTTAGTACTTTAACTTTTATAAAATGCATATTAGTCCCTAAAATTCCATCCATTGGCCAATTGATCATTCTTTCTTTTACAATTGTTTAGAAATGGGTTCAAAACTGAAATATGATAAAATTAACCCAAGTTAAGTAAAATTCAATACTAAAATGATACAAAAACTTAGTAATATGGCTCGAATAAGTACACAAAAATGCACTTATCAAGTTTGTTAGACTATTCAAAAATGAATGCTTTTTCTGGAGAAGATTAAGGAATGTACAATACAATCTTTGATGCATAATATGAGAATAGACTGCCGGTGAATTCCGACTCATAAGGTCTCAAAATCTCTCGGAGAAAAATGTTGAATTGTTTTTGTAGTTTCATTACTTATTGATTAACACGGCATTGCCAGCGTAAGAATATAATTTGGCATTTTATGTTGATATTATGTCACCATTTTCAACTAGAAAGCACAGTCTCAACTCTCTTCTTGTTGTTGTTACTGCGTGTATGTGTCAAGGAAACTTGAAGACGAGTCAAGTGGTGAATCAAGTGAAGGTAAGGCTGCAGAAGCAACTGAAGATCTATTGAGCAATGTGCTCGTGATCCATGATACGAGGGTAAGTCTGGGTAAGGATCTATTGATCGTTGAGGAAGTGCCAGTGACTAGGTCGTTGGCGAAGCGGGTCAAAGAAGTAATGTGACTACTTGCTCAAGCTACGGTGGATGAAACATCAATCATACCAAGCAAGGGGACAAGTTTCATGTTGGGTTTAGAAAATGAAACGGCATGGAGAAACATGATCAAGCAGTAGACGGGAGGAGAGGAATAAACAACTATGCGACCGCATAGTTGTTTAGGCGCATGTCCCTTTACCAAAACCAAAGAGAAGGTCTTCAAATGATCTATGCGACCACATAGATTTACACTCTGCGTCCTTATAGTACAATTCTGGCCCCAATTTTTTCAAATTTCGCTTAATCTTCTATTTTAATTAAAATTCTTGTATGGTATATTTTTGATATCTTTATGACTTGATTCCATTTTCTAGCTAGATTTTATGAGTTACCTATAAATATGACTCATTCTATTCATTGTAAAAAAACATAATTTGAGAGATATTATTGCATGACATATTGATTTCTTCTCGTTCTTTATTGAATTAATTTTGAACTTATCAAAATTAGTTCTTTTGGCGTTCAAAGATTCTTGAGTCTTGTAATTTAGTCAACATATTGTCGGCGATTGTGTTGGTTCACTGATTCAATATTATTGAATTAAGTTTAACGTTGATTTATTGGCTTTTTTAGGTTGAATTAATCTTGTGTGGGTTTCGTAACTACCATTGCTACGTATGTTCGTATTAGTTGATATCAGAGTAAGGTTCCAAAAATCAAGGTTATATCATTTGTTTTCGTTTTCCATTCTGTTTTTTATTCTTCGTGTTCTTCATGTTTTTCATTTTTTTGAGTCTCCAATCCCAAAAAAAGAATCCAAAACTTTTTTGTGTGTTAATTTAGCATCCAAATTAGTTTTTGTTTCTTTTGCTATTATTTAATTGAATTTCCGAGAAAAAAAAAGTTGGCAACAACATACAATTTTATTTTTTTTGAGTAAAAAAATAATAATATTCTCAAGTCAAAAGTGTCCAATTCAAATTCAAGAAACACCTTCTTGAATATTTCCTTAGTGTCCATACAAAGCGTCAATTCCTACCTTTTGATTCATTCTAGAGTCAATTTTTCTTACTCAAATCTTTGTTTGAAACTCTACAAGGATTAATTTTGATTGAGATCGAATTAGCTCTTTGAGACACTTGCAAGAAAGCATTGAGTGAAAAAAGACAAGATTGGGAAGACCAAGGGAAAAAGCCAATTTGAGTGATACACGAGGGCTTACACGCGAGGCAAATATTAAATTAAAATGTTGGATATAGACGATTCTACTTCAAGCAGGAATAATAGTCAAACCAACATGTCGGATGAGATGATATGACGGTTCAAAAGGTTGTTTCAGGATGTGAGGGATAGATTGGATCAGTAAGACACATTGCTTGCTAACTTACGTAGGGAACAACCTGGAGAAATTCCTAACACAAGGAAGTAAGGAAGGCGGGATCGTAAGCGGATTTTGTTGGGGAACGGGAAGCGGTTAGTGACATTAATGAGAATGTATTGGTGAATGTCGAGTTAGGAAGAATGAGAGATAGAGGAGTTAGGCATGAAAAGAGAGGTAGAGATATTATTGAAGATGGTGTTCATAAAAGTATGGGGCAATATCAAAATGAAAATTCCTTCATTTAAATGAAGGAGTGATCCGGAGGCATACTTGGAGTGGGGAAAGAAAGTAAAATTGATATTTGATTGCCACAACTACTTGGAGGAAAAGAAGGTAAAGATTGCGGTGGTTGAATTTACCGATTATGCTATCATTTGATGGGATCAAGTAGTAACATCTAGGAGGAGGAACCGTGAGAGACCTACTAATACATGGGAAGAATCGAAGGCTATCATGAGGAAGATGTTTGTGCCTAATCATTATTATAAAGAGCTTCATCAAAAATTGTAAAGCCTCACCAAGGTTCTAGGAGTGTGGATGATTATCACAATGATATGGAGATTGTTATGATTAGAGAGAATGTTGAGGAGGATAGAGAGGCCATCATGGCCCGATTTTTGAATGGTTTGAATATTGATATAGCTAATGTGGTAGAATTGTAACATTATGTGGAGTTGGAAGACATGCTACATGTAGCTATGAAGATGGAAAGGCAATTGAAGCAAAATGGGACAACTATATATTCATTGGGTTCTTCGGGTTCTAACTCTTCTTGGACACCAAAGTGGGATAATAATAAATACGATGTGGCTGTTTCAAAAGGTAGAACTGAGTTATCAAAGGGAAGAGATGAAGTTGTTAGAAAAACTATACCCAAGACGAATTCCCAACCCTGTAGGAATCGGGATATCAAATACTTTAGGTACTTGGGATCAGGACACATTGCTTCTCAATGTCCAAACAAAAGGACAATGAGAATTCGCGACAATGGAAAAGTAGGGAATGATAGTGAGTGTAAATATGATGACATGCCAAAATTGAAAGATGCTAGTGATGGTGAGAAAATGGAGTATGTATTGGGAGAGCTATTGGTTAGACAACGAGCTCTTAGTGCTCAAATCAAAGTAGATAACTTGGAGCAATAAAGGGAGAACATATTTCATACGAGATGCCACGTCAACAACAAGGTATGTAGTATGATTATTGATGACGGTAGTTGTACCAATGTGGCTAGCACTACACTCGTTGAAAAGTTAGGATTAACTATGCTAAAACATCATAAGCTATACAAATTGCAATGGTTGAATGAATGTGGAGAGAGTAAGGTGAATAGGTGAGTGTTGGTGAGTTTCTCAATTGGGTGGTATCGTGATGAAGTGATGTAGTTCCTATGCATGCCAGACATATTTTGCTGGGAAGGCAATGACAACATGATATCAAGGTGATGCATGATGGGTGCAAAAATAGGCACAGGTTCACTAAGGATGAAAACTCTATTACTCTTTCACCGTTAACACCATGACAAGTGTATGAAGATTAAATCAAATTGAAAAATTGAGGAAGAAAAAATATTGAGAAAAAGAGAGTGAGGTTGATATTTCACAACAAGAGAGCAAGCGAGAAAATAGTGAGGTGACTATAAGTGGGAAAAAAAAGTAGAGTCATAAGAGAGGAAAGACAAAGAGACTTGTGAGAGAAGAGAAAGTCGAACACGAATTTCTTTGTAAAAAGGAGTGAGTTGAAGAGGGCAGTACTTGAGAGCCGACATATGATCTTGTTGGTTTATAAGGAGTCATTCCCTAATTTCTGAGTAATCTAATACACCCTCCCTAGTTTGGCTATTTCTTTGCTGCAGGAATTCGAAGACGTGTTCTCTGAGGAAATGCCTAGTGGGCTACCATTCATTTGAGGCATTGAATAACAAATTGACTTCGTACCTGGAGATGTCATTTTGAATAGGTCGACTTATCAGAGTAATCCCTAGAAGACTAAGGAAATGCAAAAGCAAGTAAAATATTTGATTAACAAAGGGTGTGTAAGGGAGAATATGAGTCCATGTATCATTCCAGTGCTATTTGTGACAAAGAAAGATGGAACCTGGAGGATATGTGTCGATTGCAGGGCCATCAACAATATAACGATAAAGTATTGTCATCATATTTTTAGGTTAGATGAATTACATAGATCATGCATATTTAGTAAAATTGAACTTAAAAGTCGTTATCATCATACTAGGATGAGGGAAGGAGATGAGTGTAAAATTGCTTTTAAAACTAAACATGGGTTATATGAATGGTTAGTCATGTTATTTGGACTTACTAACGCACCTAGCACATTTTATAAGATTAATGAATCATGTTTTACGTGTATTCATAGGTAAATTCATAGTAGTTCACTTTGATGACATATTGGTATATAGTAAGGATCTAAATAAACATATAGGGCATTTAAGATGTGTTCTTGTGGTGTTAAGACAAGAACAAATTTATGCCAACTTTAAAAAGTACACATTTTGCATGGAAAAAGTTATTTTTTTTCTTGGTTATGTCGTTAGTGCAAAGGATATTGAAGTGGATGAGGAGAAAATCCAAGCCATCAAGGAGTGGCCAACACCTAAAAGCATTACTGAGGTAAGAAGCTTTTATGGGTTAGCTAGCTTTTATAGGAGTTTTGTTAAAAATGTTAGCACACTTGCCACACCATTCACAGAAATTATAAAGAAAAGTGTAGGATTTCATTGGGGCGCTGAACAAGAACATGTTTTTAAAACTATTAATGATATGTTGTGTACTGCACTATTTTGTCATTGTCCAACTTTAACAATACTTTTGAGATTGAATGTGATGTCTCAGGAATGGTATTGGAGCTGTCTACTGCAGGAATGAAGGCAAATAGCTTACTTTAGTGAAAAACTAAGTGGAACAGCTCTCAACTATTCTACATATGACAAGGAGTTGTATGCACTTGTTTTACATATGGCCAAAGGAGTTCGTGATTCGCATTGATCATGAGTCCTTGAAGCATTTAAAGGGTCAATGTAAGCTAAATAAGAGACTTGCAAGGTGTATGGAGTTCGTCGAGACATTTTCTTAAGTTATTCAATACAAACAAGGTAAAGAAAATGTGGTAGCGGATGTTTTATCAAGAAAGTATATACTTTTAACTTCTGTAGTGCCAAGTTGTTAGGATTTGAACATATTAAGGACATGTATACTAATGATCCAGATTTCTCTAATACATACGAATCATGTGATAAAGGTGCTGTGGATATATTCTTTAGGCATGATGGGTATTTATTTCAAGAAAATAAGATATGTGCCCCTAAATGTTCAATAATAGAATTATTAGTACATGAAGCACATAATGGAGGTCTAATGGGTCATTTTGAGGTTAATAAGACCTTAGAGATGTTATGTCAACATTTTTATTGGCCTAAGATAATAGTTGATGTTGATCGGGTTTGTAGTAGGTGCATCACATGTAAAAAGATTAAATCTAAGGTTTTACCTCATCGTTTATATATGCAATTACCCGTTCCTTGTGAACCTTGGGCTAATGTATCTATGGATTTTGTGTTGGATTTACCTAAGACTAAGAAAATGAGAGATTCTATATTTGTGGTGGTAGATAGATTTAGTAAGATGGTTCATTTTATTCTATGTCATAAAACTGATGATACCACCAATATTACAGATTTATTCTTTAAGGAGGTAGTGAGCTTACATGGGATTTCTAGAAGCATTATATCAGATAAGGATGTTAAATTCCTTAGTCAATTTTGGAAGTTTTTTTATGGAATAAGTTGGGAACCAAGCTATTGTTTTCTACTACTTGTCACCCACAAACGGATGGGCTAACTGAGGTAGTTAATAAGACTATGATACAATTTTTACGCACCATAGTTAATAAATACTTGAAGAGTTGGGCTGAGTGTTTGCCATTCATAGAATTTGCATATAATAGGGCTACGCATTCTACTACTTCTTACCCACCTTTTGAAATTATATATGATTTTAATTTACTAATAGCTTTAGATTTTTTTTCTTTTATCTGTGAATGAAAGGGGTAGCTTTAGATGGAATGGAGAACAACGACTTGGTGAAATCACTCTATGAAAAGGTAAAGTTGCAAATTGAGAAGAAAAATGAGCATTATGCTTCTCGAGCAAATAGGGGACGAAAACGCGTTTTATTTGAACCAGGAGATTGAGTTTGTATACACTTGAGGAAAGAGCGCTTTCTAGAACAAATAGAGTCGAAAATGCAACCATGAGGAGATGGTCCATTACAAGCTTTTGAAAAGATCAATGACAATGCCTACAAATTAGATCTTCCAGGTAAGTATATTGTCTGGACTACTCTTAACGTCTTTGATCCTTCTCTCTTTGATGCAGGTACAGATTCGAGGTTAAATCATTTCGAAAAGGGATGGGATGATGTGAGCCATGAAACGAGGGCAAGCCCGGGCAAAGATCCATTGATCGTTGAGGAAGGGCCAATGACTAGGTCGTAGGCGAAGCAGGTCAAAGAAGCAATGAAACTACTTGCTCAAGCTACGGTGGACGAAACATTGATCACACAAGCAAGAGGACAAATTCCATGTTGGTTTCGGAAGATAAAACGACATGGAGAAACTTGATTTAAGTAATGGACGAAGGAGACGAAATGAACAACTATGCGACCGCAAAGTTGTTCAGGGCATTCAGTCGCATGCCTCTTTACCGAAATCAAAGAGGAGGTCTTCAAATGATCTATGTGATCGCATAGATTTACACTATGCAGCCGTATAGTACAACTCCGACCGCGGTTTTTTCAAATATTATGCAATCTTCTATTTTAGTTAAAACTCTTGTATGGTATATTTTTTTTATCTTTAGGACTTGATTCCGTTTTCTAGCTAGGTTTTATGGGTTCCCTATAAACATGACTCACTCTATATGTTGACGTCGAAAATTGTATAACCAAAACTCAAGCCAACTTCAAGTGTAAATAAGGATTTTTATTGATAATTACTTACAAACTACAAGATTTTTTTTTATCGAATGAGATATTTGAAATATGAAGTTGTTAGGCTAATCCCTATCCCCCTCCTTAAGGATAATGTCCTTCTTTTAATATAAAAGGATAGGTCTGTATCTTTCGTATTCCTGTCTTGTTAACAACAGTGCGGAGCTGGGAACCTGTTCCAATAGCTTAGGTCCTGATTGTTTGCTGTCAAATTGACATACAATACCGAACTGGAAAGGTACGCCAATGACATATCTCCATTGGATGTTGAGGTCGGCTCCATCAGGTTATCATGAAACCGACCTTAAATGGGTTCCTCCAGTAATTAATGAACAGATTAGAGAATGAAGCAATAGCATATGATTGGTGGAATTGGTGGATGCCGTGTCATTAATTGATTGAATATTTTGACAATGTGTAAGGAATCTACAATTATTATGTCCCATCAAACCACGATAGTCATAAGTATGAGCTGACCTAGTAGATCCAACCTTAATTTAGCATGAGCTAAGTGCATATAACAAGTGGACTTAATTAGGTCGTACATCGAATGTCAACACTATTCATTGTAAAAAATAAAAGTTGAGAGATATTATTGCAAGACATATTGCTTTATCCTCGTTTTTCATTGAATTAATATTGAACTTATCAAGATTATTTCTTGTAGCGTTCAACAAATCAAATGAGATTCTTAAGTCTTGTAATCATGGGGTTAACATATTATCGGCGATTGTATTAGTTCCCTGATTCAATATTTTTGAATTAAGCTTAAATGTTGATTTCTTGACTTTCTTGGTTTGAATCAATCTTGTGTGGATTTCGTAGCTACCATTGCTTCTTGGGTTGAATCAATCTTATATAGCTTTATTTTTAATGACCATTAATTTAGTTAATGATGCAAGAGCTTAATTAGCTTTATTTATTATAACAATTTTTGGAGATTGTTTTCTTATTTACTGGCAAATCACACACACACACACACACATATAGCGGCAATTGACAAAAAGGTCACTGCAAATGAGTTGTCACTCCAAGAATTGCTCCGGCTGTTTCCCACTACATGAAGACCACAGGGAAGTGGCTATCAAGGTATTTGAAAGTCGTCTATTCCATGCCCTTTCCTCTTTCATCCTTAAAGATTCAACCTCATATGTGTTGCAACTCATTGACCAAAGTAGTGTTGGTCCAGATTCTAAGATCCCTATAGGCAATTCTCTCGCAACCATAGGTGTAGGCATAAATTGCATTTGATGTTCTTAACGCATGTTTTGGCTCAATGATCCCTTCCCTCTTGCAGCTACCATTTTACCCTATGAAACCATGGGAAAAAATCCAGACTGTAGTGATTAATACCAACCAAATTTCATGAAATCAAACAACAAAATTCAACTAGATGTTTTCTTACTTGTTCATTAATCGATACATTGCAATTGTATTGAATTGGTTCTGTTTCAGCTTCTACCCAATCCTATTTGCAAGACAAAAATTACACTTAGACATTAGTACAAATTAACTTTAAAGTTAACGCACCAATAAAGCATTACTAGTGCATTTGCACTGGAATGATATCGTTTATTATGCCCCTTCAACCCACAGTGCAAGCAAGTCATCGTGTCCCATTCCCTGCATGCACAGTATACTTGTGATATCCCATTTCCTGCATGCACATGTTTGTTCCTCAAGATCGACGACAAATGTCCCATAATTGCGTTCTACTTGCCATGCCGACCCCCCCGAGAAGTGTAAAGTGAATTCTTTTGGCGTCTTAGCTGTCTTGTCCAACTTTTTTCGAATCTGTGTACACAAACAACCTTGGCATCTCCTCGTCTTCTGTCACCTTTTTTGTATCCTTGTCATAAAACCCATTTGCACTGATGTAAGCATATTCATGATCAACTTCTCTCTGTCATCTGGTAACGTCTTTTTGAACACTTTGCATCCGTTGTTAAGTAAAATATCACTTTTCGAATGGACTGCAAAATATGATTGACTCCACTCATGGAGGTGCCTCTTTATCAGCCAATCATATGCAGCATCACTCACTTCGCTAATTTTTGCATCCACTGTTTAAATTCGGTGATAAGATAATTGTCCACCAACTTTTAAACTGTCATGTGAAACCACATACTAAATTACCAAAGGCGTTAACATGAGTAATCTCTCGACATGTGTTGTGTAACTTACGGTCATATTTTTGAGTAATTAAAGAATTTGATACTCTGTTAAACCATCAATATTACATTCAACGATTTCATCGTCCGAATAAAAAACTTGAGGTTTCTTCTTTTCCTCATATAACATATTAGGATAAGAAGGACGCGAGTAATAATTTGGAAGTTTTGAATTTTTTTTCCCCCCAGTTTATTAATTTAAGATGATTGATTTGCAAGTTCTTGCAAAATACTAGATTCAACAGACAAATAATCGTTTTTCAGTTTTGGAGTAAGATTTGAATAAATAGGTTTGAAAATTGTATCAAGAGGTTTCTTCCTATCCTTTTTAGATAAGGAGGCCACAAAATTTGATTTAGTTTCAATTCTTGATAATTGAGAAAGGACATGTTGAAGAGCAATATTAGTATAATTATTTTGAGATTGAATATTTTTTTATATCTTTTGCTATCGGTAGAAATTTGTTTGAGGGATGCAAAATTTCAGTGTTTCCATGAGAAATAACTATTTCTTGCATCGGAGGATGTTCGGATTAAAAACCTTGACTTGATGGAGTCTTCTTATTAACATGGGTATTTTGAATAGATTTATTTTTTAGCAATTTTCTTACCAAAAATCCTGAAATGTGCCCATTCATAAAAATTGAAATCTTCAGAAGAATCATAAAATAATTCCCATAAAGACTCAATTTTTTCTTTTGAAAATATCTCTTTGAGAGTATGACGAAATTTTTTGACAAGAGTTTGATCAGTTTTGAATTCAATTTTTCTATCAATTATAGAAGAAATGACATTACACTGACTATCCAATAGTCCTGATTGATTAGGTAGTACGTAGGAGAATCCGGATGTTCTAATCCACTATCTTTATCAGGTGTATATTGAGTATTTGGAATAGTTGGAGTAAAATCAACTCCTTTCAATTTATCTAAAGAAGTTTAAAATTTTGCAGATTGAAAATGATTTTCAAATCTAATTTTGGATCAGGAAGAATAAGACCTTCGGAGATTATTCGATGTTGAAACTTTATCGAAAATCACCTTAACATGTCCACAGGAAATGAAATAATTGATCAGGAATTGTTTTGATGGAAGTAGGAATTGGGTTTTGAGAATTTTCAAAGTCTCATTCAAGTCTTCTAGATTGAATATTCCATGGTATCCTTTTAGGAATCAAGGTATTTGAATGACGATGGCTGATCTCCACCAGAAGGCTTTCCTCTTTAGGAGATGAGCGAAAGTTATAATATTGAGTTGAGTATTCATGAGCTTGTAATATATTCGATATATTATANTTGAAGAGTAAGGGAATTAAGAATAGCTCCTTATTAAGATTGATAGTAAAATTTGGGTAACAATTTGAAAAAATTGGACTACTTTCAAGATCTGACTCTAAACAGAATAGTAATGAATTTTCAAATTCGAGAACTCTCTTATATCTAAGAGTTAAAAGAATGAGAATGTCTAGACAAAGTCTAAATAGAGGTTTGAACAACAATTTGAATAAGACTCATATGAAGATATTTGAATCTCTTTCTCTAGGTTTGAATAGTATCTTTTGAAAATAGATTTATTTGAGCTGTTTGATTTTTTATCACAAGGGTTTGTTCAAGAATTTTGATAACATAATCTTGACGAAAATCAAACTTTCATATTTCATAGATAGAACTCATCTACCTTTGAAATAGTCAAGTTATAAAGTTTTTGTTCAATTTGAGCAATTTGAAGTTCATGAGAGTTGAAATTGTCTAATCCAGATACATGTTCTTGATCTAATTTTTCTTCATCATGGAAAGTGTTCGAAAAATTATCAGTTTTACTATTTGATCTCCTAAACCAATTAGAAATTAGAGACTTAATTGAACGCGATAGATTGATTCGAACTCAATCCTACAACGGAACCACCCTACGCTCACTCGACTTCATGGGCTGACCAACACCATTCAGCAAGCTTTGGGTAACCAGCTTTCCCCTCGACACTGTTCCTAAAGCAATATACCACTATAGCTTCAACCTGAACACTTATAGCTCTGATACCAAAATAGACCCAAGGGACAAGGTTAATAACAAAATATATCTTCCACCCGTGACCAAACTTTAAGGTAAGGATGTCATATTTTCGAACTTTTACGATCACGGGAGATGAAGGTCACACTCAGTCAAAATCCTTGTTCTATTTGGTCAAAATCATTTCAAGTAAAAAACAAACAATTAATTTTAACAACACATTCACAACTATTATCCACGAAATGTGTTGTTAATAAATGGGTAGTAGTTGTGAATGTGTGGTTAAATTCAAGGTTCTAAAATATATAATGTGTGGCAATGCGTTTCAATCGAGTATCAAACATTACACACATATACGTGTCTATGCAAAGGATATGCGTAATTATGTGTTTTTCAATTTTTACTATTATTTTAAATAAAAGTAAACTAATAAATAAATAACATAATGCATTATTTGAACTTTATACACATGCTTCATATTTAAAAAAAATATATATATATATATTGATCAAAATTATAAATACTACATTTACTTGAATTGGATACCCATTGAGTTTAAATGACCATCTTGTCCATTTTTTGTGCACCATAATGATCCTACATATCAACTTGACATTTTAGCCCTTGTTTGGTGGCCTTAAAATTTAAAAAAATATATTTTTAAATAGTATTGGGATACTTACAAAAATACCTTTA
>CAIGRQ010265361.1:0-13856 GCA_903798375.1 Fraxinus sp. D2006-0159 | reverse complement strand
TATTTGACTAGATTAATGTATTAATTTGTTTTAAAAAACTTAATTAATCCAATATAAAAATAAAAAAATTATTTAGTTTCGGGTCTTATTCGGTTCTTCGGTTCTTAGTCTAGACCCGAGATCCGACCCAAACCTTTCGGTTCTCGATTCGGGTACCCGTTCGAGTCTTTAATTTATGAAGAACCGTTCGATTCGGGTCGGGTCGGGTCGGGTTCGGGTCGGATATTTTGGACACCCCTAACCAATTATATGTTAATTGTGACGGTTATGACTTAGTCACACACCATCTAGTTGAGATTGATATAGTCACAGACAGTTACACCGAAGATAAATCTGATCACAATTAATCATGTTGAAAACAAATTTGGTCATAACTAATCACAAATAACATAGGTCAGTGACGTGGTTACATACAACTTGGAAATTTTTTGGGGGTGGAGTAGGGTCGGATGGTTTAACAGGTGGGGTGTAATATCTAGTTTGCAACTTCTGAAATGTTATTTGGGGGGTGCGGGTGAATGTGTAGATTAAAATTAATTTTATATCATCATCATCATCTACTACTACTTGCTTTATGAAATATTTTAGAGAGTTTGCCCTGAAATACGGTTTAGGAGCTATGTATTGTTTCCTTTATTTGAAGCAAGTGGGATCCCTTTTAATTTTATA
The DNA here is from genome assembly GCA_903798375.1 of Fraxinus sp. D2006-0159. Lineage (NCBI taxonomy): Eukaryota > Viridiplantae > Streptophyta > Magnoliopsida > Lamiales > Oleaceae > Fraxinus > Fraxinus sp. D2006-0159. The sequence continues at coordinate 13,187 of CAIGRQ010265361.1, read as the reverse complement.
GATGAAGATGGATGTGTTTGAAATAAAATGTTATTTTTTTTCCTTTTTTTTTGTTTAGTTAATTCAGAATAAGGACATAAATGAAATGTCACGTTATAGTGCCACGTTAAATAGAAGTGCAACACATGATTAATGTTGAAAGTGAGTACAAATTATGAAGCAAATTTGGAATTGAAAATTTCCAACGGTCCTCCAGCTGAACATTTGTGTCCCACTAGGCCACTACAAAGCATTACCACATAAAACATAAATTGATGTATTCCAAGGTCAACTCACCAAACCCCGTTACCCACGCATGTATAGCTTGGTGCCACGCCGCCTCCTAATTTGGAAAATTGCTCTGATGATTCTAATTTCTTCGTATGTGATTAAAATTTAAAATTTAATAGGCATACGGTCCTTTTATTTCTATCATTTGTGACTCTCGTGTTGAAAAAAGAAGAAGTTAAAACTCATTAAAAACACTTAAAAACTGACTAGGTCACACACAAACCGATTGATTCACAATTAAATCCAACTAGTTCACATTAAATTTGTTTTTGCTTATTAGTTCAACTTTTTTCTTTATCGAATCAACGTCGACTTGCTCTTTGATACTTGATTCTTTACATTTTACAATCGATGTTTAGGTTGTTTCTAAAACATTGTACCCAATACGAGAGGTTGTGCTCCAAGACTAATTTTGTACGGTGTGGTTCAATGTTGAGTATCAAATTACCTTTTTCTTTAAAAAGTTGGGGAGGTAATTAACATTTAGACCATAGATTGATGACCAATGTTCCAAATTGGTAAGAATTGATTGAAGAAGTTGGGAATGGTGTTAATTGGTGGACTACTAAGGGAATATGATACTGAGGGAATAAGGAAAAAATTTAAAAAAAAAAAAATCAAACTTGAACCAAAAGATTAGCAATGGAAGGTGGGGCCCTTGATAGTACACTTGTCTATGGAAATTTCAACTCCTGTGATTATCATCTAACTTTTTTTTTGGGATTAATCCACTTGTACACTGAAGTTTATACAGTTATACCGTCGTTTACACTCCTTCACATGAGGGGGAGGGTTCACGATGAATAAAATAATCGTGGCCCCTTCTATTGTGAGGGGGCAAGTGGGGCTGGGTACATGGGGGTGTAAACCCTCTTGTACGTCTAGCAAAACCTTTTTTTCGATGCTTTTGCCACTTATTGGTCAAAATTATTATTTACTTTAGTATTCTCAAGTCATGGCATGACTAGAGCTTAAGATTAATGTATTTTTGTGCATGTCAACCTCAGACAATATCGTAGGATAACAGGGAAAGGGGCATTCGAATATGTGGCTTTTTTACTGGCTGATAGTTGTCTCCAACTTTTGCTCTTAACTTTTATCAAGAACCATCCTTCCTATTTTCGTAGAGATGTATATGAAATCGACTCTTGATTGACATCATAGTTAATCTATTACAACTCCTTTAGACGTGGTTAGATTACCATTAGCTACGTTGAGTGTTATAAAAGAAGGGATTCGATACTTTCAAAGATTCAAGAAATATCCAAAAAACTAGCATAAAGTTACAAGTAATCAAACTTGTTTATATCTTTTCGCTTTCGGCTGTTTTCTTGTACTAAATGGTATCATTGGGAAGAATTTATAAATAATTTAATTTATAACAAAAATGGAAGAAAATCTATGCAAGATTTAATAGATAATTGTATCCACAACTGGGAATTTCAATCATAGTAATGTAAACACGGTAACAAGTGTACACGGTAGTCTAATAAACACTGAAATGTACATAAAATATATTTGAGTGTACATAGGAGCTATCCTTCCCCCATTGGCAATGGCCGCCTTGATGCTATGTTAGGGGTGGTATTGCCACCGAAACTCTCATATTCAATGTTAAATTCACTTATTCATATACCTTTCGTAAAAATGAATGTTTGGTAAGTAGTATTTGACACGTTTCTTGGGAGTCGTGGATTTTAAAGCCTACTCTTTGTTTCTAAGGAATCAAGAAGTGAAATTACAAGGACAACAATAAAAATTGAAAGTTTTTCTGATTTTTGCTTTTCCTATATTTCGTGGTATCAAGTATGGCTACTGTTGTGAAAACTGGAATTCTTTGATACCAGTTTGTAGTGAAAAGATAAGAGTTTGAGCAACAATATGAAGTAAAGATCACAAAAACATAAGAACAATGTAATTTTGCAATGAATTGAGATTTTATTATAATATGGAGAAATAATACAAAGATTATGCGTATACAATGTTTCTAAATTACAACTCCTTCCTATTTTTGTAGAGATGTATATGAAATCGACTCTCGATTGACATTCTCGATTGACATCATAGTTAATCTATTACAATTCCTTTAGACGTGGTTAGATTACCATTAGCTACGTTGAGTTCTATAAAAGAAGGGATTCGATACTTTCGAAGATTCAAGAAATATCCGAAAAACTAGCATAAAGTTACAAGTAATCGAACTTGTTTATACATTTTCACTTTCCGCTGTTTTCTTGTACTAAATGGTCGGTTTATCATGGGAAAGAATTTATAAATGATTTAATTTATAACAAAAATGGAAGAAAATCCATGCAAGATTGATAGATAATTGTATCCAACGGTTCAATCATAGTAATTTAAACACGGTAACAAGTGTACACGGTAGTATGATAAACGCTGAAATTATTTATTCATAAATTCAAATTCTATATTATATCATGATAATCACAAACCTTAAAATCAACCCCTGCTGCTTCCAGATTCGACGCTGCCGGCCGATCTCAATTCTGCAGCTGCTGCCATTGCTTGATATTGACCCTGTTGTACTTGTTGTGGCGCCCCGATTACTCCTCCCGGTGCTGCTGTGTACATCAGTTGTCTACCCATTCCGCCGTCGTACGCCACCTGTGTGTAACCCGCCTCCGTCACAATCCCAACTCCTCCGCCACCACCTGAGGTTGTGGGTCTCACCATCCCGTAGCCTTCGGAATACCCAGTTACCTTCTGCGGCGACAGTGTCGGTGGTGCTGCCGCCATGGATGGCACGGCTGCCTGTGGTGGTGGTGGTACTGATGTCATGACATTATATACATGTGGTTGGTCACGGAAAACCTCCGGTGGCATCCTTTGGACGGCGTAGTATCCCTGGCCGTTAGGTCCACTCACGGGCCTCACCATCGGAGGCGCGTGATAGGCACCCGCTGCTGGACCGGGGATAACGTAAACTGGTTGTTCCGTGTTCAGAGAACTTACCGGAAATACCCCTCCGCTGCTGACCTGCTTTTCAGGCCAATACCCAGTTGGCACTTGAATGCCTCCCGGCATAGTGACCGGCGACACTTTCTCCGGCACCTTATAGTATTCACTGCCGGCGAATCCTCCGGCAAGATTATCATCGCTCTTTTTTCTGTATATCCCTTGTTGCTCTTCAAGCCTCATCCTATGCAGATCCTGAATGTGCTTCTGGATCGGATCCGATCCGATCAACCTCTCCTCTAAATTCGGAACAGCAGGATCCACCGCCTCCTGAACCTTCCCCACCATTGGACGCTGCGGAGGCACCATTCTATTTCCTTTCTCCAAGCCAAATAAGAAATCCACATTATTGTTCGGTTGTAGTGGCTGAGGCGAAACAGTCAAGGCCGCCGCCGCCTCAGCTGCAGGCGGAGGTGGCGCCGTCAGTACAGGCCCCGTATTCAACGCCTCCACGAACCTTTCCTTTTCCGATTTCACCTCATCCGATCCAAAACTCCTCGCTGAAGAATTCAAACTCCCATGCGGATTCGAAAAAATAAACAACCTTAGCCTCGCAGGTTTTGGAGAAACCCTGTACAGCCGATCATACTCATGCATCATGTGCTCCAAATCATCTTCATTCGTAACCGAGATCAAAGCGTCCAGATCTTCACCGGGAAACTGATATTTAAACGAAATATTGTCATTATCACACAACGCAATCAGCTTGGAAAGCAGAGACCCAAATTTGATGTTTCGATCAACTGCCAAGATTTTAGTCTCGCCCCCAATATAAGATAACAGGTTGTCATGAGGACGAGGGTGGATTTTTCCGCCATAGCTGCACATGAACTTGACTTTGTAATTTGTTGGCATCTGCCCATCCTCCCATGGTTGTGGATTTTCAAATTCGATTTCTCGGGATCGTGGCGATGAGTCGCCGGATTCCGGGTACGAATTGTTCGAGTGATTCTCCATCGATAGTGGGAAAAGAGTTTGTATTAGATTTGGATAGTTATGATTTTTGAGGAAAAATCTCAGTATTTGTTAGTCCATTCGAGTCTTATGGGCTGTTACATGCTGGGAGGCCAGATTTGATTTTTGATAAAAACCCCTATGGTGGACTGATTTTTTGTGCAATTTGGCAATAGATGACATATGTGATGATTTTGATCAAGGGCAAGAAGGTAAGGTTGAGTGGCGCCGGAGAATTTGTGGGGGCCACAAGGGGTGGGCCCAGCGAGGTATTGATTGAGGGAAGAAATTTCTTTAGAGGTCACCCAACTTGTTTGTTGCAATTTCGTTATCCAACTTCAATTTGTTTTGTTTTGATATCCGGATTTACATTTATATTTCAGCTTAAAGATTTTGTGTACATGATTGATCCATAGTACAACCAAATGTTTGTGTGGCATTAAATCACTACTTCTGCTAATAAGTAGGGATGGCAAAATGTCTCATCTCAATCTGTCCAGAAGGGAGCAAGGGTCCTCTGGTTAATCGAGGAATTGGGATGGATAATGGGAAAGTTGTTCTTGTCCCAACACTAATTTTCAATTTTTTTTATGATCTTAAAACTTAACCATATTTTAAGCAAATAAAAGTACCAATTACATGGAGAAATTGAATTTTTTAATCCCCATCCAATTTTCATCCCTACTAACAAGAAAATTGAGTGAATAAATTGAAAATTCTATATCTTTTGAGTGTGTGTGTGTGTGATCTTTTTATTTATTTATTTATTAATTTTTATTTTTGACAAATTAGCTACTAATAAGGAATTTAAGCCCATATTTGGCCCCATTTTTTGAAATTCATTTTTAAAAAATTATTTTCAACTACACATTACGTGATCTACAACTTTTATCAACTTTTCAATTACATATTTCATCAATATTTATCACAATATACTAAAAATTTGAGCTAAATCAAACACGCACTAAGTCATTGAGTCAAGGATTTTAGATTCTTTTTTTCGATCTTCTTTCTACTTGTTTGAATTAGCTGCTATGCTATTTTACCATATAATAAGTGTTATGTACACATTCCGTCAACCTAGTTGGATGTGTCACACACAGTATGTCAATCTAAAATATAGATATTCAACAAATGATCAAATTGAAACAAATCGAAGCTAGATGATCAATATGAAACAAAGGTGCAAGTTGGATGACTTTCACCAAAATGTTCCCTCTCTCCATCCACAGATAGATGAATCTTGCTACGTGTATATCAAAATTTATATAAGGGATTAATATACGGTCACAAGTCACTCTACCATTTATTAATTTAAAATGCAATCATCTTTTTTATTCAAATTTTTTCCTCCACATCATTCTTGATAACCGTTTATTTATCATTTTAGAGTGTGTTTGAGCCACATTATTTTAGAAGAATGTATTTTGGAATAATAGAAAATATATGGTTGAAAAAGAAGGAAAATTTATTGTTGTGATGGAAAATATTATTTTATTGAAAAATGTGTTGTTAAAATTGAGTAAAAGAATGAAAATAAAAATTTTAATTTGTACCAAACAGAGCTTAACGCAAGAGTAGCAAAATCTGGGAGGGAGTCACATGGAAGAGAAGCAAGGAAATAGTGCATGAATGCCAAGTTGCGCTAGTGATTAATAAGTGGAGTGTGGGAGAAGGAATTCAACAATGCATGACTGACTCCACTTGTTAAAATTCCATAATGGAGAATGATGAGTTTAAAATCAACACATTTATTATCCAAATAATTAATTGGCTTATCTTAAGTTGGTTTGAAATTAGAGGTAAGGGGGGTTTGACTTTTGTTCATCAAATAACGCCATTTGAGCTTGTTCTCTACACCGTTTGATTTTGTCAAAACTCTTCATACTAAATTCCTGTTTAGTAGAAATTAAAATCAGATTTTTAGTAAATTTTAATAAAAGTTGATGAAGTGTGTAGTTAAAAAGTTTGGGATCCTAAACAGTGTATGATTAAAATTTATTGTTAACTTTGTTTAATATTAAAATTTAAATTTTAATCACTATCAAACTCTTATGTATACTCTTCTATGAATACTTCCACGAGCGTCGAATATTAATTAACATCCCAATCTACCAATCGATAGTCCATAAGTCACACGACAGAATGAACGCACATAAGAAAAAGAATGAAATATTTAATATGTGAATATTTGAATAACATTTGATTTCATACAATGCCTAATACCCTCTGAGTTCAATAATTGTCAGTAAGTCCATGTTTGAGCCACATTAAAATTTTCATTCTCGTTACCTTACTTATTTTCAACCACACATTTTTTCAATAAAATAATATTTTTCATCACATCAATAACTTTCCTTTTTTTCAACCACGCATTCCTCCATCAATTTACTATTCCAAAATACATTCTTCCAAAATAATGTGGCTGAAACACACCCTAAATCAATAACATTTCATATCACACAGTATCTATTACACTATCCTATTGCACAGTAAATATTTTGTTTGGCGAAAATGAGAAATTTCACCTAATTATAAGATATTATTGAGCCATGTTTGTCTCTCATTCTTTTAAAACTCTTTTTTTTATATATCCTTATTTTCAACCATACATTCACACAATAAAATATTTTACACGTACATTTAAAATTTTTCCTTACATTTTAAGCACACATTTTTCAAGAATTCACCATTCAAAATAATGTTTTTTTTTTCTTAGAAAAATGGCCACCAAACATGGACCAACTAAAATTAACCTTGTTGAAAAAGATTACAGAATAAAATAAATACATGCGACAGCATCTCAAAAGATAAAAAAATAAAACACGAGAAACTTTATTACTTCATCCGTCATATTTATATAGACTTACTTTCTTTATTTTCTTGTCCCAATTATATAGTCTTTTTTCTTTATTAAGAATATTTTGTTTTGTTTGTTTACTAATATATCATTATTTCTTTACTACTTCCAATAATAATTTACTACTAGTTATTGATAATTAAATGAGAGTAAACTAGGAAAGTTTTTAACAAAAAATGTTTTTTCAGTAACATTAAATAAAAGTTTTTAATTCGTGTGAAAAAAAAACAAATCTATATAAATGGGACGGGAGAGTATAAGCTTTTGGTCAAATATAAGACATGTTCGGTACAGTTTAAAATCCAATTAAAATTAAAAATATGGTCGTTATTAGGCCCTCGTTTGACACCTATTCTCATTCTCATTCTTTTTTTCATTCTTCATTTCAACCACACATTCTATCAATAAAATAATATTACATATAAACCTAAAAAATTTTCTTACTTTTAACCGCACATTCTTCCATTAATCGCTATTCAAAAACACATTTTTCTACTAAAATTGGTGTCAAACACCCCCTAGGTCTCACTCGTCTAATAAAAATCAACAATAACGACTAATTTTTCAATTTTAATCCGATTTGAATCTCTATCGAACACACCCATAATTATGGACATCAAGCACAAGATACTACATGAATCTAACGTGATATTGTTTAGTGGGACATTTTCTATGTCTTTAAGGTTGTTTTAATTAATGAATATTATTGAAAATTGTGAAAGTTAATGCTGTAAAAGTTTATTTATGTTCAACTGTTCATTACCAGGAGACAACTATTTGGTATCTTCATTTCAACTTTTGCAACTTTTCTGTCCTCCAAAGTCATAATTTATTATACAATTTATCAAATGCTTGACCACATCTGCCCACATCAAAGAAATATTCATATAGAATGTTAAGTTTGTATTTAACTGTAATTCAAATGTAAATACGTTTAAAAGTAATGCACAAAATTATTATAGGATTTAATTTAAGGATGCAAGTATATTTGCTAAGACGAGTGCAAGCTTTAGGATGCGTAGAAGTGTTAGAGAATGGCACGACATGGGGCAAAGCTAATCATGTATTGACAAGTGGATATTTAAGTTTCGACTCTTTATTTTGTTATGTCTGAATACTTAAAAAGTGTTTATGACCCGTTCCATTTTCTTTTGGAGATTTTTGTACTAGAATTGAATGTCATCATATTTAGGCGTGTCATAAGTTTATCAAATACAATATTAACTAATTGTCCTCTAGGACGTTAACTCAAGTTGACGTATTTAAAGTTGATGCGTGAGATATTGTTGATCTCTTTAGCTAGTAAATGCATCTAAATGAATTATTTTTCAAAATTCTGGTTCGAATTATTGTTTGAGAGGATTTAGATAATATAATGCTACATTTGTACATTATTTCCAGCATTTTATTTCCTCCACTAATGCTAAGAGAATTATTTAGTCAAATTGACAATCAGCAAATTGCGTTATGAAATATCACCTGTTGAGGCTTGAGATATTTTACTTGGGTTCAAATTATGTTTTTATTCTCAACATGCTTTAGTTTTCATCTCAATATATTGTGATGGATCAAATTTACATATATTGCACTATCAAAATAATTAGATGAAAAAACTAGGCTCTAACCATAAGCCAATTGTAATAGAAAGAATCATGATAAAAACGAGAAGTACTCCATAGTAATGGCCAAGAAAATAATTGAAGATAGTTAACAAACAATAGTGTTAAACAATTCTTCCAACTCCGAGAATCAAATTTTAGCCCCCACCAAAATGCAATCTCTTCAAAGGGCATTGGATTTTTGACCCCAATCACAAACCCATGTACAATTCAACCTGCTCATTTCATAGAAACTTTTGGAATTGCATTAAGAACAAGAGAGACAACATGGCTCGGATCAATTCTTGGAAATGGGTTTCCAGAACAATGCGATTTGAACCGGGTCGACCCGGTTAGATTCTTGGGTTTGATGAGGAACAAGAATATTGGGTTTGTGGGGGGTGTGAAATCTAGTGAGAACTCTGGTGTTTTGGGAGAGAGGAAAAATGAACCTTGTTTTTAGTGCTTGTAAATTAATCACATCAATACAAGATCGCTACATATATAGTGCTAACTTTACTACCTCTAGTCAATTACATAAGGAATTGAATAAACAATAATATGGCAATAATAATTACAAATCATTACAGAGGGCAATTTCTTTCTATACCAGTATATGGAGATTTGTTTCCTTTAATATTCCCCCCTCAAGTTTGAGCATGTATGTCAAGAATGCCCAACTTGAAAGTAAGTGTGTGAAAAGGAACTTTTGCCCAATGGTTTAGTGAATAAATCTGCAACTTGGTTTTCGCTTGATATATATGCTGTTTTAATTTCTTCTCTGTCAATCCATTCCCAGACAATGTGACAGTCGATCTCGGTGTGCTTCGTTCTCTCATGGAAATTGGGTTAGTAGCAATGTGCATCGCTGCTCGGTTATCATAGAACAAACTCACAAGTTGAGTATGACTAACGTGAAAATCTTGCAATAATTGTCTTATCAAAGTTAACTCATAAGTGATAAAGGCCATAGACCTATATTCTGCCTCAGCGGAAGATTTAGATACCGTAGTCTGCCTTTTGCTTTTTCAGGAAATAAGAGATTTCCCAAGGAAAGCGCAGTATCCCGTTACTGATCGACGTGTAGTAATATCCTCGGCCCAATTCGCGTCACAAAATCCAATCAAACTTAGATTATTTTCTAAGGGAAAAAATAGTCATTGTCCTGGTGACCCTTTCAAATATCAAAGTAGACAATGAGCGACATCACGATGAGGTCTTCTAGGCTCTTGGATGAATTGGCTAAGAGTGCTGACTGAAAAGTAGATTTCTGGCCTCGTGATGGTGAAGTAAATCAATTTTTCGACCAATCTCTGGTAATGTGTTAGGTCTTTGAGTAAATCGTTATCAATAGAAGTAAGCTTCAGAGATTGTTCCATAGGAAATTTGATAGGTTTTTCCCCAAGTAGCCCAGCTTCTTGAAGGATATCAAGAGTGTACATCCGTTGGTTGATGGAGATTCCCATTTTAGACCGGGCTATTTCGATCCCAAGGAAATAATTCAACAATCCGAGTCCTTTAACTTGAAGCAAGATGAAATGAAGTTCTTAATATTGTCTATAGCCCTTTGATCATTTCCTGTTATAATCATATCATCAACATATACAAGAATAATTGTAAATAAGTCTCCACAAACCTTTGTGAAAAGAGAGTAGTCAGCCAGTGACCGCTAAAAGTCGAATTTGCTGATGGTAGAGAGAAATTTGTGGAACCATGACTGTGAGGCTTGTTTCAACCCATACAAGGATTTGTGAAGTCGACATACAAACAACAACTCTTCCTGTCGATAAAAATCGGGTGGAAGATACATGTAGACCTCCTCAGTAAGATCCCTATGTAAAAAGGCATTTTGAACATCCATTTGATGAAGATTCCATCCATGAACCGATGCAATAGCAAGAAGGCATCGAAGAGTCGTAAGTTTGGCAACGGGGGCAAGTGTCTCTGTGTAATCAATTCCCTTTCATTGGGTGAAGCCCTTGGCAATGAGGCGGGCTTTATATCTTTCAACATTGCCATTAGAATTGTATTTAATTTTGAACACCCATTTACATCCAATGGGGCGGTGACCTGAAGGAAAAGGAACTATGGACCAAGTCTTATTTGATTCAAGTGCATTAATTTCAGGCTTCATTGCCTCGACCCATTTTAAGTCCTTACAAGCCTGCTCATATGTATCTGATTCAACCAAGTGACAAATGGCAGATGTGAAAGCACGATGACCACGAGAAAGGTTAGCATATGACACGTACCTTGAAATAGGATGGTGAGTGCTAGATTTAACGAGAATAGATAATTCCTGAGCGAGCTGAGAATGGTTGATATAGTAATCTCGAAGTCGAGACGGTGTATGGGTTTCTATGCTAGAATGTCGAGGTATAGGTTCTATTCTGGTCAAAGGTCCAAGTGTCCGATGGGGACCTTCTGGACGTCCTGTAGGTTCTGTGTTGGATAACTGTCTAATTCGAGCTGACAGAGGCTATGTAGGTTGTAAGTCGATGTTCGGTGCAAGATGTTAGACTAAGGGCTCTTCTATATTGATGTCTATGGGTTGTGGCAAGGTTAGTGTGTTATGTTGGTCATGGTGAGGAAAGTTGGAGTATGGAAATATGTTTTCATGAAATATGACGTCTCGGGAGGTGAGGAGTGTTTTTCAACCAAATCATAGACTAAGTATCCCTTATGTCCCGGGCATAAAATTTATGAGTAGGTTGTAGGTTAGTGACAAAGCATAGGTAGCCATAGACTCCTATGTAAGAATAAGGAGGTGGCCTTTTATGTAATCGCTCATATGGCGTTTGGTTGGATAAGAGTGGTATGGGTAAGCAATTCATGAGGTAGCAGGTCGTTTTAATATGTTCCCCCCAAAATTTTAAGGGGAGATGCGCTTGGAAACTAATTGCTCATGCGACATTTAAGAGATGACGATGCTTGCGTTCAACTACACCATTTTGTTGTGGTAAGTGCAAGATCGATGGAAGTTGGTGCCATTTTCATTGAGGAATGTTTGTAAAGATATGAATTCTTGTCCATTTTCGGATCTTAATGTTTTAATTGAAAGATTGTGTTGCGTTCGGAATGACATGGGTTTCAGACTTATGACGCATGAGATGGATCCCAGGTATAACGAGAAAAATCATACACAACTGTCAAAAAATAACGAGCTCCAGAATGAGAATAAATCTTATGAGGCCCTAAATATCACATTGTATTAAATCAAAAGGTCATTAACTAGAAATGGTACTAGTGGAAAATGGCAAACGAGATTGTTTTGCTAAATGACATGCATCGCAAACATTATTAGAATTAAAGCAAATTTTTGGAACATATTTGGACAATAGCTGAAGTGAAAGATTTGAGGGATGTTCAAGACGCCTATGCCAAACTTCGAAAGTGTGGTGAATGATATTTGATAGATGTGGACTTTGGTTCGTCGTGAGATAATAGAGATAATAGTTATTAGACCCAACTCGGACAACGACTCGAACAAAATATTGGGTCTCGAGTTAGTGGTCGGACCGGTAGGTCATTGCATAAAAATCTATATAAAAAAAATAAAGTATATAATTTTTTTAATGCAAAATTATATACTTTTCACTAATTATTTAGGTCTATAAAATAAAGTTAAGTGTTTGACCAATTTTTTTATAAAAATGCTTTTAGAAAACATATANAATTATTTAGGTCTATAAAATAAAGTTAAGTGTTTGACCAAATTTTTTATAAAAATACTTTTAGAAAACATATAATGATAAATTGGATACATATTACTTTTTACATATAATAAACATTAAAGTATTGTACAGCTCTAATGGTGAGGAAGTAATTGTTTTGGACCCTCAATATTTTAAAATGCAATTTTGAAAATTGGTCAACCGACCGAGTTAACTCAGTCAAAGCCGAGTTTTGACCGAGTCAAGTGCATCCATATTAAATTAATCTACCTGGCCCGGACAAGAGCTCGGGTCACCAGTTTTCCGGCCCGACTGGCCGGTCCAGACCTGGTTTTATAACTATGATAGAGACTATTACTCTGCTTGCCCAGTCTAATCGTCTTCTTCGTAGCTATATCCTGTACAACACAAAGATCATCGTAGAATGTCACATTGCAACATAAGGCTTGTGTAAGTTTGCTAATTGAAAGAAAATTCACTTTGAATTTTGGAACATGTAGCACATCATCAATGACCATATTATTGCACAGTTTCATGGACCCAATAGATTTAATCAGCATGTCCTCCGTTTGACAATTGCACAGTAGCATGTTTAGATGTAATTTTAGTGTCAATCGGTGGGTCCTTAGATACGTAGTCGGTAGCCCCACTATCAATGATCCACGTGTTATTTGTATAGGCAAGAGAGGATTCAGTACATGAAGTGTTGATAAAAGAATTGGTGTTACTTGTCTCTTTGTGAAGGAGTACCATGATTTGGTTGTACTTCCCAGTGAGTTGCTTTGTTTGTTCTGTCTCTGCATTGGAAATAAGATTAATACTTGCTCCCGAATCCCAGTTTCCTGTAAAGAGGTA
>CAIGRQ010265351.1:0-15226 GCA_903798375.1 Fraxinus sp. D2006-0159 | reverse complement strand
GGGGGGGGGGGGGGGGAGAGGGGGGGAGGGAGGGAGAGAGAGAGAGAGAGAGAGAGAGTTAAAATGTTTTAGAATTTGAAATTGGATTGGGTGAATGCTTTGGTAGGTAGTGGGTTTGTAGATTTATTTTATTTTATATTATTATATTAATATTTAAAAATTATATTATCATCTGATTTTTGTATAAAAAACTTTAAACCTGAATTTAGAACCTGAAATTTAAAAAATTTGGTTGGGGGTGTAATTTCCACATTTTAAAATCCATTAAAATCTTGGACAATGAATATGAAGAGTTAAGCCATTTGTACAATTTTTTTTACAATATTGTTGTAGGTGGCAAAAAAAAAAAATGTTGGTCAAAAAGATGAATTATTTTTTAAATTGTCCAATAACAACATGTCACGTTGCATGTTAATAATGTTGTCAATAATATTGTACATGCATTATGATTGGATGAGAGGTGCTAGATGTACAACGTCGGTTGACAACCTCTCACACATGGGGTGGGTGAGGTGAAATTTTTTTTTTTGTTTTTTTAAACACAATGGGACCCACCACTGTGAGAGTGCTGTCAACCAACGTTGTGAACTGGTATTGTACAAGTAAAATATTTGACGATTGAAATATGAATACCAGCTAATAAAAATCCCATCATAAATTAAATACGTACTAGGATTTATTTTGAAATCTTGCAAAATAAAAGAGGAGTAACAAAATCATAGTTGGATGTTAAAATATTTTAAAGTGATTATTGTTCAAATTACTCGACTCGCCAACTCGGATCAACAGCCACCGACTCACCGTCTTCCATTTCTGTCTTCGTGGGCCCCTTCATCTCCACAACTCTCCACGTTCGGTTCTACATAATCCATACAATTAACCAATTTCTCGCAGCAATTCATCTTCAAAAATCAGTCAAATCAACAAATTTTACAGTTAATGTAAATGTAATTTCCAAATCCACTCATCATCTAAGATACTGTTTTCTTCTCAAAATTTCAACGCTCAATTATGGAGCCCAAGGTACGCTCAAATTCCTCTAATTTTTAAATAGCATTTATTTATGTCGTTTTCCAATTTATTATTGAAGAAACTAATTCCGCGAATCGGGATTTTATATCACCGGAATGTAATTCATTTTCTTCTGGAGAATTTTCGGTATATTCGAGTATCCATGAGCTGGAATGATGGTTACTTGTTCTCGATTTTGATCTGAATATTTCGCTTGAGGGGTTTACACAATTAAATCTGCTGAATTTTACGGTTAACGGTCTTGGAAAGTGAATTATAGGAGCTTGCACCCCTGGAAGATAATGAAGCAATTGCTACGATCTCTGCCTCTGAAAGAAAGAGTATTAGTGATGTGAAATAAAGGTTCATAGAAGGGGGTATTGCGTGGTGAAAACAGTGAGTTATCTTTCTGAAAAGGAATTGAAGTTATAGGATCAATAAATTTGCCTCCTGTGGAGGTTCAACAGGAAGTACTTCCCTCCCCTTCGCTGAGGAAAGGGCATGTCTTGAAGAAATGGAGAAGGATGAAGAGGGAAGTAAATAAGGGGGCTGATAATGGTGTTGATACTGGCAGGATAACCATAACGACACTGGGTTTGTCGGATTCAGCGTGGAATCCGAGTAAAGGATGCAGTTTTTTACTGAGAGGAAGCAAAATAATGAGGGGGTCTGTGTCATCTGCAGAGAGGAGTTTTAATGATTCTGTGGTGCTTGATGATTCTGAGTTAGTGATTGGCCCAACCTTTACTGATTTAATGGATTCACAAATTGCAAGGATCAAATTAGCAAGTTATCCACGGTATCCAGCACACCGTAGATAAGGTACGAGCTTCCCGTTGCATGAGTTCTGCTCAATAAGAGCTAGACAAGTGAATCGGGGGNCACTCAAAAAATAAATCTTTTGATGATCACATAATATGAATAAATTACATGCAATGGAAACTTGAAGTAGAATTTCAACTTTGTACTCTTGCAGCAAACAAAGAAAAGATGTCCAGCTGTTTTATTGGGGGGGGGGGGGGGGGGTGAAGAATTCGGACATTTCAGTGCAGCACGGTCAGAAAGGAAATGGTGGGGTTGAGACCGTTAAGATGGCTAGGGGAGAGCAGGTCAAAATCGAGAAAGAAAACTCTCATTACAGCCTGGAATCTGACTCTCGAAGCTCCAATTTGTAATTATGCAGGTTAATGATTCTGCAACAAGTAACAGGGTTCACAGTGGGAAGTGGTTGAATTATGATAGAGGAAACTGTGATGAACTTAATGCCGGAGTTGATCCTGTAGTTGAATCTATCTATACACTCCAATCAGCACAAGAAGCACTAGGAAAAGGTCTGTTGGTTTTCTTAAACTGCACAATTTGATAATTATACTAGTTTGAATTGTTATTACTTTTTTATCCTGTACTTTGTGATCTTCTACTGGTAGATAAAAGCACATCTCTGGTAATGAGTAAAATGGTTAATGAAAAGCTTTTTCCCTCTCTCTTAATTTTGTGTGCTTTAAATTATTATGTTGCTTCTTTTGTTAATCTAGCTATTCCCTGAATGTAAATTAATGTTAATACTTAATATCAACTCACACAAACATGCATCCATATTCCAGAAACTTTGTTCACACTTATAACCTTTTGTCGATGGTCTTGCTCCACAATACAGGAGATTAAGCCTGAGTCAAATCATGTATTTAAGTAATATGCTTTTAAATTGGTCAAACTGACATAATGAAATTGTGTTCTTATATTATAAAATAATATAGAGGTTGCAGTTATTGCATTCTTTTTTCTATATTCGGGGAAAGGAGAGAGTCTTTTGCTGGTTACCAATGATCAGAATATTTGTATTTCTTCCTTTTTGAGGTGTTCAAAGATGCTGTATGTATGCATTTTGTACTTTTGTAACTCTTACATCCCGAGATAGCAAATCAAGTAAAATTAGAAGAAAAATGTTGTGAAAATCAAGAGGAAATAGAAAGAAATTTAAAATTTTTTGCTTGGCATTTGATCTGGAACTGAACCTGTTGAAAAACTTTACTTCTTTGAGTATACAAGTATTAGTCTGGAAACTACAACTATAATGGCCTTGCCTAGCCTTCATCCAACACTGAACAAATTTGGACGAAAATTTATATTGTTGAGTTTTTCTCTTTCCAACTTGGGTGGCGGAATTTGTTACATCATACATGATTTGGCAACTCTTCTTGAGTTACAACACATACACTAGAATGTGTCTTGAGTATTTCAGCCAGCTGCAAACTTTTCTACCATTTCTTGTTGGCTCATCAAGTTTAGTAGGTCTTACCCTTCAGACTTTTGCGTATCATGTAAGAAAAAAATGTACATCTGAAAGTAAAATCTGAATGCTATAATAATGTGCAATCCTTGGATTAAATATTTGCAATCACTTAATTGGTGAATGCAAGTCATTGCTTGTCGAATGTTACATTTTTCATTTTATATCAAGCATTTCTAACATGAAGAAGGGACACTGTCGGTGACATTGTTGCTGACTGGTTGCTAATGATGGACCTCATCATAACTTCAGAGTTTTAATAGCATAGTTGCACGTACCTTTTTACTTTCCGAAAAACATTTCCATTGTTGCTGTAGCTTTGTCTGTGTAGTTTATTTCGGTGGTTCTGGATAATCAGAATATGCAAGACATGTATTAAGTAGTGCATTTTACTTCATTTACCATCACTTTTAAAAATCTTTGCATCCTGTGGAGAACCTAGTTGCTACTTTTGTTTGCATGATATAGATTAGTGGAGTTCCTTTACAACGTTTCAAAATTGATTGTTGTGTTCATTTTCATTCCTGATATATCTGTTGCTAAAATGTGTTGGTATATCTCTGCAGAGGTACTGAAGTTTAGGGAAGTTGGAATTTTATTAGATGTTTCAGTTGATGGTGCAGTTCAGGACTTACCTTCAGAGACCATTTCTCTCGATCTGAAACTCCAGGAGACTAGCCCCTCCAAGCAAATACAATCTGACAAGAATATGCAAAGTTCTTTCCATTCCTTGCACTCTGATGCGAAAGAAGCAGCAAACAAAAAATACACGGGAACAGAACTTGACGACCTCTTTAGGCTGAAGATTGAAGCTGAAGTTGAATATTTGGCAATATCAAGAACTGCCCAAAAGTATGGAGTTGCTGTGAAGGATAAAATAACTCTGTCTTCAGAGCAATCCCTGAAGCTGAACATGCTTGAGAATACAAAAAACAAGGCCTCAATGCTTGAAAAAAAAGCCAAGAAGTTGGTGAATTCTTGTGAAGATATTGCAAGTGCTGATCAGACATTGAAACTGCTGATGAGGATATGCAAGTACGCTTCATATTTCTTAATACAGTTAATAATATTGGTACTCATCCTGGGATTCTTTATTTTCCATATTTCTCCAAATAATGATGGTGTTGTTCCCACTTAGTTCTAAGAAGAGTCTCCGGGTCGTTCTTTTCTCTTTCGTTAGTTTATAATGTTCTAAATCTAGTGTTAGTATTTACTTGTTCTTTTCAGAAGTAGATGTATATAGATCAAACATGACTGTTGGCTGTTTTTATTGCTTAAATTTTTGATTGCTTGTTATGTTAAGACATTGAGTTGATTAAATCTTTCGAAGTCTGAGCTCTTAGGTTCGATCTTAGTCCGTAGCTCAAGTTTTAACCTTCAAACTCGACCTTCTGAAGCACAAGTAGGAGGATTGTACATCGTTAAATCTTATGATTGACTATACTATTTTGTTTCCTATGATCTAATTGATATATACCTGAATTTTTATTAGAATCTTGACTTGATTTGCCACATCCACTGTCTTGGGAAGTGTAACAACTCTTTTTGCATATCTTTATTTCCTCCATAATCTTGCTTAATTTCACCAAGGTATTATAGTGTATGTTATAACAGAAATAAGGGTCCATTTGATTAGTTTTCTTGTAATTTATTTTATTTTATTTTTTGAAAAAACTACCTTAGGTACGCGTTCTCTTAAAAAAAGTTCTTTTGGTCAGACAAAATGTTTTAAAATTACCTAAATATGTTCAAAAAATAACTTTTGACCTTTAAAAAGTCATGCCAAATGGACCTTAAAAAACCGCTCTGTGTATAGAAAATCAAAAGAAAATGGTTGCTTTAATATAGTGATGAAAATGTGTAGAAAGCAGTTGGGATTTCTCTATTCACCAACTTCCAACCTCCGTTTCTATAGTACTAAGTATCAACATCGTGCACATGTTACATATGAATATGCATAAATGAATGAGGCACATCAAGACTTGCGTCAAGTATACACGTATTGCAAATTATATATATTATCTACGTATACAGACAAAAGCTCTTGCAAGCACGTGTTTCAACATGTGTAAGTCACAAATATCGATTTGTATTAGTTCATGAATTAGAAGAAAGGCAACATAGTTTCAAAGAAATGAATTTGCATTATACTTTTTCATGAAGAAGTTTCAACTTTATATAGTTTCATATATAAAATCAACAAGAGGATGAATTGAGACCTTTTCCAACGACCCCGCAAGTAGATGAAATCCTGTAGAATATACTTCAAATTTGGGGCATGTTTGAGTCGGATTATAATTTGATTTTAATATAAATCAAAGTCAAACAATCAATTCAACCACATCTTTCGTAGGTTTCACATCTTTTCAACCACGCATTTTAAAAACTTCTATCATAATTTACTTAAAATCTAATTTTAATCTACACCAAACACCCTCTTAACTTATAACGAGAAATTATAGAATGTTTCTTAAGAAACATTTTTCGCTTTTTATTAAAATATAAATATATTAATTATTTTTGAAGGGATGGCAAGCGTGGTGAACAAAATGTTCCAACAATACTTGAGTTGACAAGGGGGTCATGTGTTTAGCAGCCTCTATACGCTCAAGTATCGTGTTTTTCATGAAGAAAAATAATCACAAAAGACAATTTTGCGAATCATGGTACCATGATTGAATCGAACTGAACCAAATTCGCTGTCAATAACATTAGCAAGAATAAAAAATCTGTGCCGATTAACAAGTTCTTAGCTAATAAGGTAATTATTTATAAGTCGAAAATATCAAGAATTCAAGTTCAATTGACTAAAGGAAATTAGAGTTACAAGAACAATATGCATAACCTTAATTATTAACTACAAGTTAAAGACTCTATACCGGCTTCATCTTCAGATGGAGGAACATCATTGAGATCGAAATCAAGCACTCTCCTACATATATTGCTAGCTTCACGTTCTTTATCTTCATCTGCCAATTGGACAATGGGATTGAAAATATCTTCATCGATCCAGACCTTGATTTTCTTGTGTATGGACCTATGGCCACCCAGTGCTTGGTGCGTTGTGAAGGACTTGTCACAAGTGCTGCAATGGTACTTATCAGGCTGCAGTGCCAACTTTGGACTAGCATCTTGTACCAGTTCCAAATCACTCAATTTCACCTTCTTCCTTCTCTTCTTGTTCTTGATTGTCACATTGCCATAACTAGTCTCTAAATACTTCCTGTTGTCATCTAAGCAATCCTTGTGCTCGAATTCTACTACGGGTTTTTCAAGGATAAGCCCAGTTCTTGCTTTACCTACATCTGTCATACTTTTTTCGAAGTTGGAGGAGCTCAATTCTTCTACTATTTGCTTCTTCGATTTAGAAACAATAATGTCACCAATCCCAGCCTTCGAATTCAGTGAAGTACTGTTTGCAGCATCATTTTCATCAACATTTTGCCTATTTGTTAGGCCGCTTTCGTATGAAATAGCATCAGCCAGCATCATAAGATCATTAACAGCATCCCCCAATTGATAATCCTCCAAGCTCGAAATCTCTGATATTGATGCCACCATCACCTTGCGGCCTCTCTTGGCAGTCACTGGCCAACCCTTCAATGACTTTGTCAAATCAACCGTCTGATCATCCATTTGTTGAGTTTCAGCATAGGATGAAGAAGACGACCACGAGCTGTTTCTTGCCATTGTAGGGGGCTGAATTCCCCTCCAATCCCTCTCTGGATGGCACCTCATATGCCCAAAGAGTGATTTCTCTGATAAAAAATCTTTACCACAAATTTTACAAGTTTGTTTCTTATTGTGTCCCTCGAACTTCTTCACAAAATCAGTAACTCTATCCTCATCTTCAGGCAGATACTGCTGTTTCTTGAACTTGATGGATTGATTGAGCTTCTTGTTGAAAACCAGATTTTTGTTGGCTTGAAAGTGAATTCTCGTGTGACCTCCTAAAGCTTTACCTGAACTAAACACTTTGTTACAAAACCGACAAACCTTTTTATTATCATACATCTGATCCTTTTCTTGAAAGCCATAATTCTGATCTTCTTTCGTTCCTTCCTCTTCATTTTTCGAAATTTTCAGCTTAATCCACATATTCCCTTCTCCAAAAACAGGCCCGCATACCTGGGGTATGTGATCATATTTCTTGATTGACTGTGACTGAATATCTTGATCATCCACCATTGAGAAGAACACAAGAACAACCCCACCTCGGCTGATCAGGGTATGTTTTCCACAGCAGTGTGTATATATATTATAAAAGAAAAAGGAGAAAGTGTCAAATGAGCTGTGGAGTAGTTGCGGGACAGTGATGGCTGAAATTTGCACAGAGAAAAATACTAGAAATGGCTCAAAAGACAAATCTCAAGAACTGGACAAACAGAAATAACCCTAAACAAGACACAAAGAGAAAAAAAACATGAAACAAATTTGTTGCAGATTTTACAGATCAAAGACTTAGAGAAGATGAACACGGTTTCCCAGCTGAAAAAAGATGAGTACTCTATGGTGATTCTTCTGTGTAGGAAAGACAGCTCCTCAATGAAAAACACGCATATATTTGTGTGTATATGCATGTCATCCACAACACGCGCGTACATTGAGAGCCCAGGTCAAGATCTGTGACGAGAATGAAGAAAAAAGAAACAAATAAAGAAAAAGAAGAAAATAAATGAAAGTGTAATTTCTTAACTGCTGTGTGGAAATTGACTGTCACGTTCTTCACCCTTTCGCCTTTTTTGGAATTTTTCTCCAAAGACATGCATGAGCCCATAAAAAAGGTTGGGATTGTAGGTAAAAATTTAAATAAATAAATTCCTTTTTCCCTTTTAATTTGACTTAATAAACAAGCAAAATCACATTATTTGTTAGGACTTTTGTCAAATTTTTATTGCAAATAATAATAATTTTTTCCCTCTTATTTATGTATTCAGAAAGGATTTTTATCCCACTGGAAGTCTTGAGGTCTGTTTGGGTGGATTAAAATCTGATTTTAATCTAAATCAAAATCAAACAATCAATATCAACCACATCTTTCATGGTCTCACGTCTTTTCAACCATACATTTCAAAAATTTATATCACAATCCACTAAAAATCTGATTTTAGTCCGCACCAAACACCCTTTTGGTGAGTTTAGGGTGCGTTTGACTTGGTTTCCACCTTTGCTTGTGACAAAAGAAACCACTTTAAATTAGTGTTAAAAAATTGATTTATATACAACAAATTTCTTTCATAAGAGTTTTAAAAGAAATCACATTAAACCAACTTTCTTTAAAAATCTTTTTAGGGTTAAATTCGTTGGTGGTCATCCAACTTCATACTTGGTGTCAACATAGTCACCCTACTTGATTTTGTTTCACCATTGTCACTCAACTTTATATTTAGTGCCGCCATGGCCATCCAATTTGATTTTATTTCATTAAAGTCATCTAATTTCATATAACGTTTCACTATGACCACCCAATTTCATATAACATTTTCCCATGACCATTCAACTTCTTTTTACCATTTTCATTAATTTTAAAAGGGGTAAAACAATAACTTTGCATTATATATATAAAATAAATTTTTAAAAAATTAAAATTAAAATCTATTTTAAAAAAACAAACTTAAAATGTTTATTTTAAAATAATTTTTTATTTTATTTTTTTAAAGAACATTTTTTAAATAATTTTTTATTTTATTTTATTTTTCTAAGTAACTTTGTTTTTTTTAAAATAAGTTTTTATTTTATTTTAAAAAAGTTTTTAAATAAAGTTTTATTTTATTTATTTTTCTGAGTAACTTTTTTTAGAAAATAGGTTTTTTATTTTATTTTGTTTTGTTTTTTTAACACAAGTTTTTATTTCAATTTTTTTTTAAAAATATTTATATATAAGTTACCATTTACTCTTTTTAAAATTAATGAACATGGTGAAAATAAGTTGAGTAGCCATGATAAAATGTTATATGAAATTGGGTGATCATAGTGAAACGTTATATGAAATGGAATGACCTTGGTGAAATAAAAACAAATGAGTGGTCATGGTGACACTAGATATAAAGTTGAGTGGTCATGGTGAAACAAAATTAAATTGGGTGGTCATAGTGACACAAAGTATAAAGTTGGGTGGCCATTTAACCCATTCCTTTTAACTAGAAAAAATATTTTTATAAATTTCAAACGAGTTCAAAAACAGTTTTAAGATTTCAAAATCTCATTTTAACTTTCCAAAGGACGTGCCAAACAAACCCATAGAGTTATGATGTTGTTCTCAATCACATGCCTTCTATATAATTTTTCCATTTTTTTTTCTTTTAAACGATAATAACATTTTGGATAATTTATTTATTTTTTAAAAACCAAAATGGAGATTGAAAAAGGGAAGTGAGTTTCTTTGGTCAACAAAGTCCAACTTTCAACATCAAAGTCACTCTTCACATTTAATTATTTCTTTAATTGTATTAATTACGGTTACGCCACATTACACAAGAGTTCACACGTGATCTCAATTAACCTACGTGGCTAAAGGTTCGACGGTCCCGTTCCCTATACACCTACAAAAAGCGAAGTTAAACTGACCCTCAGATGCGGACGACCCACTTTTTTCCCACAGAGCAAGACTGGACCGACCTTATTGCATGATCCCTATACATCTACACAAGCCGAAGTTAAACTGACCCTCAAGTGCGGACGACCCACTTTTCCTTTTAGAGCAAGACTGGATCGACCATGTTGCATGCAGAACCCATGGGAAAAGCGGTCCGGGGTGAGATAGTGAGAAGATCCTAAGCATATCTTGTATTATATGATTGACAAAACAAGTCATTGTCATCGCCACCGCCACAAACCTATTTGGTCAAGTCCAAAGCCACAAGCTAGGCCGCATTTAAGGCTATGATTGATTGATGTCTATGATAGAGAGGTCAGCCAATTAGATGAAGTCACGTGCATCGCCATCTAACGGCCATTTTCCGTCATACCCAAGTATAAAAGCTCACACTTAGTGTCATTTAAGGGTAATGCAAGTTTAGACTCTTAAAGCTATAATTTTGCTATAATACACTCTATTTATGTTACCCCAAAGTCGACCCCCCTTTTATATCGGAGGCTCACGTTTAAAGCTATCCCACACTCATTCGACTATTTTCTCTAACTAACTTGATCGTCGAAGTGTGTGCGGCCAACTCAATCCCCTCCTGAGAAGGTCACGTGTGACTAACGATTTATCCAAGTGTGCAAGAACCGAGCTTGCATGGACGTGATAGGCATTATGATCTGTTGGTCACATCATTGGTACATTTGTTGTGGTCAATAGAGCATTATATGAATGGTTACTTGGACTTTAAGGACTGTTATTATGCCTTGTTATACAAGGGCCCACGCATGGTCTCAATTATCCTACGTGGTAAACGGTTCGACGATCTCAATTTCTATACACCTACACAAGGCAAAGTTAAACCGACCCTCAAGTACGGACAACCCACTTTTCCACGTAGAGTAAGACTGGACTGACCTTATTGCATGCAGACCCCATGGGAAAAGTCGGTCCGGAGCGAGACAGTGAAAAGATCTTAAGCAGATCTTGTATTATATGATTAACAAGACAAGTCACTGCCATCGCCGCCGCCACAAACCTATTTGGTCGAGTCCAAGGCCGCAAGCTAGGTCGTATTTAAGATTGTGATTGATTGATGTCTATGACAAGAAAGGTCAGTCATTTGGATGGGGCCACATGCATCGCCATCTAACGGCTTTTATTCGTCAACCCAAGTATAAAAACTCACACTTAGTGTCATTCAAGAGTAATGCAAGTTTAAACTCTTAACGCTATAATCTTGTTACAATACAATCTATTTATTTTACCTCAAATTTGACCTCCATTTTTATATCGGAGGCTCACGTTTAAAGCTCTCACACACTCATTCAACTATTTTCTCCAACTGACTTGATTATCGGAGTGCGCGCAGCCAACTCCATCCCCTCCAAAGAAGGCCACGTGTGACTAACGATTTGTTCAAGTATACAAGAACCGAGCATACGTGGACGTAAGAGGTTTTAGGATCTGTTGACTACATCATTGATACATTTTTTGAGGTCAATAATTACCATAATTAAATATGGTTTCCAATCAATGAGAGATTTTCTACTTATAGTAGCAAGTTTATGATACCTAGGTCTTGTGTGTCCTAGTGCACCACAATTATGACGGGTGGGAATAAACCTAGGTTCAAACCTAGACAGCGATGGTCGTTGATTTATAGGACAATTGGTCATACGATGTATAGTGGGCCTTGCTCCTAAAACATTCTTGCCATTGAGTTCAGAATTAACAGCATTCCCAACTTTGTTGGTGGTTGGGACAAACGTGGTCTTGGATGTACTAACAGTAGTATTACCATTTTGAACGTATCATAGACTGTGCCTATTTCGGGCATGCTTGTTCATCCCTAACAGATTATCGAGTTTCTGAGTACCACTCATGAAGGAATGAAGTTGAGTATTAGATTTTTCTACGTCACTTGTTAATGATTTAAATTTAGCTTATAAGTTCTTATTAACAAGTTTTTAACTCACTCAAATTTTTGGTTGGGTCCTGAAGGTTAGATATGAGTTCATCTCTCTCTGTCTCTCTCTTTCTCTCTCAAGTTCATTAACCTTTTTTAGTAAGGTTTTATTGACCTTGATTTTAAGACTCTCCTTAAACAGCTGTTGATAAGACTCATGTATATCGATCTTATCTTCAGAGTCTTCCTCAGAATTCTCACTATGTTCATCATTCTGCACATTTTCACTTTCCTTATAGAATTCAATCTCAGCTTTAGACGTGAAAACCATAAAATCTTGTTCATCCTCACAGCCAAAGGTATCACTCTTAACACTAAAATCTGATTCATCATCAGAGTCATTGCTAATGCCTAACCATCTCCTTTATTCAAATTCTTCTTAAAGTTAGGACATCCATTCATATAGTGACCAAAACTCTGACACTCATGGCATCTAACTAACTAGGTTTTCTTACTAGAAGTTCTAGGATTATTCTTATCAGGCTTATCTTTCGAGAATTTACTAAGGACATCATTTTTCCTTTCTTGAGATTTTCTCCTATTCATCATCGCTTTCTAGAATTTCTTAATAAATAAGCTATTTCGTTGTCCCTAAGGGTCTCAGTGTCAGTAGACTCACTATCTTCTTCTCTAATGGTGTTCATGACTGTAGATTTAACCTTCTTTGATTGAGATATGGTGAGCTCAGAGGTTTGGAAGGATCCTACGAGTCCCTCTATCTTAACAGCATCTAAGTCTTTGCTTTCTTCAATTGCTGTAATCTTAGATCTAAACCTTTTAGGCAGGGATATAGAGACTTTTCAAACTATCTTAGACTCAAGAATCTTCTCACCTAGGTTGAAACTAGAGTTTACTATGTCATTAAACTTCGCATAGAATTTAACGAATGATTCATTGTCCTTCATTCTAATTTCTTCAAACCTAAAGGTTAACATCTGCAGTTTAAAGTTCTTAACGGGTTTGGTTCCCTCGTGTGGTATCTAAAATATCCCAAACTTCTTTCGCAGTTTCACACATCGACACTCTCCTAAACTCCTCTGCAGACACAATCATAAACATGGCATGAAGTCCTTTACTATTCCGATTGCATTCAGCTAATTCATCTTTGGTCTAAAGAGAAATATCGGTAGGTGTAACAACACCTGCAATAGTAGATGAAGGTGTAGACCAAACATTTTATACACTAATCTAAATACATTCATCTAAGGCTTTAAGGAATGCTCTCATTCTAACCTTTCAGTATGCATAGTTGTTTCCGTAAAAAAATGGAGGCACGGATAGTGATCAACTTATCTAGATTTATTATGGGTCAGGAATTGAAATGTGGCTTTGATACCAAGTGAAATTACGAGGTTCAACTCAAATTACACCTAGAGAGGGTGAATAGGTGATTGTGTGGAATTAAAAACTAATAATTAAATAGTAACGAGTCACTTTTAATTATCTTTAAATGATTAATCAATCAATCAAATTTTCCTATATTGAACTGTCGCGGTTATATAAAAACAGTAAATAACACACAGAATGATCATGGAGAAACCCAACTGTGTAAAAATTTCGAGCATTTTGCCGTAAAAAATCCATTATAAACGAGTTTAAACTTACAGTCTGTCACACACAACTACCACTTGTACTTTCGGACCTACTAATTGCAATTTCTACATCCTCTTGGATTGTGTGCTGGCACCAACTCCCGGATGCAATTCTCACAGTCATCCTGGATTGCGTGCTCCTGCACCAACTCCTGGCTGCAATTTTCAAAGTCCTCTTGAATTACGTGTTCTTGCACCAACTCCTATGGATCAACGAAGAAGTCCGCGTTCTCCAACAACTGGAACTCTAGTCACATTCCCTTGATTTTCAGAACTCTGACAGATGTTTAGGAAGAAAGCAGTTTGGTATTTGGAATAAGTGGATTTGATATTTTCACCTCCAAGAACAAATCAAACTCCGAAAGTTGAAGGCTATAGATGAATTTGATGAAGAAGATATGGAGCAATATGAGTTCTCTCAGTGTTCAACCTTGAAAAAAAATGTTCACAGGCGTGCTAGTATTTATACTGTAGGTTTAGGATTGAATGAATTGGACAAAAAGCTTTAAAAACACGAATTAAAACTTTCTGAATAACACTGTCGCTCGAGCAAAGAATCAACAACATGCGAGTGGCGGGTTGTCGCTCGAGTGAGGGCAATGCGGTATGCGAGTGACGAAGTTTCTGTTTCTGTTGCTCAAGCGAAGACATGGCGATAAGCTAACGAAATTGCGGTGCCGCTTTTCTCCTATTTTCATACTCGAACCCTAGAACCTATATAACTCAACTTATACAAATCGCACATTACTCATTGACTTTTACATCATATTAATTTCGGTAATTTTTATTTATAGACTTGCCAATTACTATAAAACCTAACAGCACCAACAGATATTGTGTGTTGAAATTCTGTTACCTCACATTGTAGAGATGCTTAGAGAGCACACGGTATAATTCAATCTGCAACAATTGATGCCTCATGCTTAAGCCTTTAACTCGTGTAATTTCCGTTTTGATAGTCTATACATATCTTATCTTTCATGGATTTCTTTCACATCCTATAGAATTTGAACTCATGACCTTTGTCCTATGAGAGACTTAAATTGAATTCTGGTAACAATTGGACATTACCTTTGAAAGAGTCTTCGCTAATTTTACCTCTTACGAATTTCTTTCTTCTTCCTTAAAACTCGAAAACATGACTTTTACCGTATAAAGACTTAAGTTGAATCTTGTTATCAATAATTAAGATGAGCACGTCTCTTCAAAGTGGACATTACATATGAGTTAACGGCTTGAGCACGCTGTTATTCTTGAGCAAGACATGTCAAGGAAGTATATGTAAGAATGCAGGTCACTCTTCATTCTCTTTTGTCCACGTTATTGAAACATTTGTGATTTACGAATTACGAGAAAGATCCAGACTTGCGATCGGAGGTTTTTGTATGTCACATAAACATTTGTCCTACAAAGTTTTGTACTCAAAGTAGACTGGGAGCGTGATCTTCTCCATTTTTGGATAAATAACAATGGTCAACATACAAGAATACACAGAAATCAATCAACAAATTTCTGCCACAATCAACACAACTTTTTATAAGTTAAGACACACGTGAAGTTGGAATTGAGAAACTAAGGGGCCGTTCTCTTCGTGTTTCAGTTTTGTGTTTTGAGTTTTGAATTCGTTTTGTGTTTTGTGTTTTGAGTGTTTGTTTTGAAATTTCTGAAAATGCGTTCTTTTTGTCATTTTGAAAAACTGTTTTCGAAAACATAAAAATGGAAAACGCGTTTACTTTGAAATTTTGAGAATTTTTTAATAATATTTTATTCAAAAAAATCTG
>CAIGRQ010265345.1:0-18694 GCA_903798375.1 Fraxinus sp. D2006-0159 | reverse complement strand
AAATTAAAACTTCAGTGATCGTTTGTGAAAGCGCATGAAAATTTATTGACCGTTTCTGCAAGTTTTGAACTTTAGCGAGCGTTTTTTAATTTTTAGGTAAGTTCAGTGACCGTTTGTGAAATTAACCCTTTTTTTGCAATGGAAACAAATTTTATTTCTTTAATGGACAATTTCTATGAAAAGTAAGGTCAAATGAACATCAAAAGGTCTAGAATTTCAATATTTTACAATGAAAAATTATACAAATCAAACACAATTAATTGATAATTCTCAATAAAACAAGTTTTAGGCAATTCAATTCTCTAGAATTTATTTTTTTTCCACTCAAATTCAATTCATGCAATCAAAAGGACCCAAAAAGCACTTTTGAAAGATAAAGTGTTTTTAAAAATTAATTTCTAAACAAAAATTAAAGTGACGTCTTTCAAAAGTCCACTACTTATGCCAAACGATGCCTTATTTCTCCATGATCGTGTTAGTTATATACTTCTCAAAAATAAAAATTCGTGTCATCAGGATTTGGTTCAGCGCTTCAGAAATTACTCTTTGGCCACGAAAATCGTTTCTTTTTTATTATTTCACTTTCCCCCAATCTTTAGATTGGTTTTACGAATTAATTTTCAATTCATCTCCAATTTACTGAAGAATACATTTTCAATTCAGTGAATCGAGAAAAAAAAGTTTCACACAAATATGGGTCTTCTTTGTCAAATTCGAACCCGTTTGAGTTTCGCCTCCGAACCTACCTACATAAATTAGGGTTCCGATTTTTTAAAATCCTTTACATATAACAAAAAAAGTTTGATTTTTTTTTTCTTGAATTATTTTGGGAATTTTACAGAAAAATCAACAAAGTCATGTTCTATGGTACGGTGGTGTGGGATCCATTGCTAATAATTGCACAAATCGTTTGCCTACAATGTTTATACTATCTAACACTTGGAGTATTTTTGGCCCTTCTTGTTGGGACGAGGGTTTCTAAAATGAGCCTGGTTTATTTCTTTGATTATGCTATTGTTACTGCATCTACAGTTACTGGGTGGTGCGTCATTGCCTCCGTATTTCTCAGTTCCTTTGCTGGGTAAGATTTAAGATTGTGCCAATTTTATTCTTCTTTTGTAATGTATTTTAATTAAAGATTAATAAATTTGGTGAGTCTGTTGATGTTTAATGTGGTTGTCTAAGCGTTCTTGAAATAGTGATTAAAAGGCTCTTTGTATGTTTATGAATTTCAAATTTATTTTTTATTTATAATTACGTTGTTAATTATTTGTGGCGTGAGGACTGTTTCGTGAAATTTCTAAAAACTGGATGCTTGAGTTTAGTAATTATGCTTAGTGTCTTATTTTTTAATCTGGTTTAAATTTGAAAGATATGATTTGTCAATGAGATTTTTCTTGCTGATTTTATTTTCTTTTTTCCAAAAAGGAAAGATGATGAATTCTTACATTCTTATAAAAGTTCATGGTCGCAAATTATAAACAATAGCCTGACCTGGTGGGATAATAACTATGAATAAATTAATTTATATGCTGCTAGAAGCCTAGAACTAACATTTAATGGCAAATAACACATATTGATTAGACATATTGTGAAAGAATGTCTCAGAATCTTAGTTTCTGTTTCCTTTTCTTCTTTTTTTCTTTTATAATTTTTTATACAGTAACGAATATTGAGGTTAGTGTGTTGAACTTGAAGGAAGGAATAAGGAATATGAATGAAGATAGTAACAATAAGTGGACTGAGGTAGCTAACTGCATTAGGACCTAGTAAATGAGGAACTAAGAGAGTTTAAGGGTAGAAGGCCACCTAATAAGGAAACATGTTGGTACAGCAAGAAAGTTTAGTTGACATCTGTGATGCGCTGGTGCATGTGTTCTTTTCATAAATATATTTTTCAAATCTTTTAACACACAACGGATACGTGTATGACATGCCACATGGCGTGCCGTTTTTTTATTATATAAATTATAATTAAAATCAGTTTAGATTGAGATATTTGTGTGAAAAGGCAAAAATAATGAAAGATAAGTATGAATTTCATGTCGAATTTGTTTTATGTATGCTATATGGACTTTTTGAGTACATGGATATTTTATTTCTTTTGCACTAACAGAAGTTACAACGAAATGATGAATAGTCTCTAAACTAACTTTAAAAGATATTTATTACAATCATGCTATGAGATTGTGGCCCGTGGAAATGGGTGATTGAAAAATGATTTAAGGTCTATATTAAAGTATAATAGAAATGATTTGATTTATCAGGACATCTACCGAAGGCTAAATCGTTAGAACAAGGAGACAGAAAAGTTCTTATTTTTTGTGGGGGATGATAACATACACCTGAATGCTAGTATTGATTTCAAATATCATGGTTGTTGTCATTAATTTTAGATAAGTATGCTTATTGTTCAGTCTATATGAAAATATAAGGTCAATCCATGAAAATTTTCGGTTAGAATAAACTTTTTACTTAAAGCTGTTCAGAATTTGTAAATAGAAAATCTCTGATACTAGGAGAAAAAGACCACCCCCCCCCCCACCCCCCACCCCCAAATCCAGAAATAAATAAATAAATAACCAATACCGGGTACAGAGGAAGGGGGAATGTGTAACTTTATAGTATGGTTATATTTTCCTGAATGTGATTGTTTTAACATGGAACCTTTAAAAATGTTATGAATATGCAATTTGCACGTGCTGAATTTCCACCCAATGAATGTTGATAGTCATAAATGTAAATGAGCTTGGACTTGGTATAACTTCTTAAATGATATGTCTATCCTTTTCTCCATTTAAATATTGTAACAGGGCTGTTTATTTAGTCTATTTGATTGAAAGGGCGAAGAAGTGCCTAGATTTCTCAGCCACCCTTTATATCATCCAACTTTTCATTTGTATCATATACGGAGGCTGGCCTTCATCAATAACATGGTGGGTCGTGAACATTACTGCCTTTGCAGTGATGGCATTGTTAGGTGAATATTTGTGCATGAGACGGGAATTGCGTGAAATTCCTATTTCAAGATACCGTTCAAGTAAGATCCTTTTTGTTTTAATTGATTACTTTCAGAAATCATTAATTTGTTTTTTTGTCTTTCGTTTCTTTATTTTCTATTTAGTCAAAACATCATCCCTCTTTTTAAAAAGTTTCTTTTTTTCTTCTTCTCGGACATTCTCGACTTTTTCCCTTGTCTGTCGCTCA
This sequence comes from Fraxinus sp. D2006-0159, assembly GCA_903798375.1. Classification (NCBI taxonomy): domain Eukaryota; kingdom Viridiplantae; phylum Streptophyta; class Magnoliopsida; order Lamiales; family Oleaceae; genus Fraxinus; species Fraxinus sp. D2006-0159. The sequence goes on along the minus strand of CAIGRQ010265345.1, from coordinate 15,487 downwards.
TCTATTTTGCCATGTATCCCTTAGCTCATTATTTAATTTGCAGTTTATTTTCCCAATAATTGATTGACACTCTATTTTTCTCAATAATGTCATTTATTTCTATGGTCCTAAAAGTATACAAGAACAATACCAATGGTCAAATACACAACATATTTTAACAATTTTAAAGTGCACAGAATAAAGATGTTTTATGGTATCGGGGTTGTTCGTGTTTTTGGATCATTAGATTAAGATCCAAATCTGCATTTTTAACAGCCATGGAAAAGTTTTTGATGTACTGCCCTGCCCAATTTTAGTGAAAATTATTTGAAATGACAAGTGTACTAGATATTAGTTTTAATTGATGGTTGCAATCAATGTTCTAAAAATCGGACTAGACCAGCCAGTTCTACTAGAACCTGTCCGAAATGCAGTTGATTCAATGTAAAAAAAAAAAATTGAGAACCTTTGAAAAGAGTCAGAACTGGCTGGTTCACTTGGTTTCTACTGTTCATTTTTTAAAAAGAAGAAAAAATATTTTTCATTTATTTATTTAAAATTTTCAACCGCCACATTGATCCTTGACCCTTTAACTTTTCTAGGTTAATGCTTGGGCCGGTTTCTAAAACACTAGTAGCAATATGCATTCCAATTTTTATGCCATCACTCCGGAATAGCTATAACCTCGTATCTATAAGATTCAAAAGATTTAAGAATTGGTTGTGCTCTGTAGTTTCATCATACCTGCTCAATTCTTCACTTGCCTGAAGGCTTCCAATGATTTTGAGATGGTTGCTCCAAAGACTTTGACGGTGTATTATTCAGATTCAAGAGTTGATCTAACGCAATTCATTCTTAGTGAATAATTCTTCGCTTTTTTGAAGGCATTCATTGATTTTGAGGATTCCTAGAGTTCGTTAGGGTTGACTAACTTCACCTTGCCAGAATTTTTTTTTTTTTTTAAAAAGGGAAATTTAAGATGGCAACTGAATAGGAATTTCTAGACAACAATTACTACTTATTAAGGACCTTCATTTATACAGATACTCGTGTTCTGGATTATTTTTCTATCTTGTTGCCCTGGTATTACTCGGGTGCTGTTGATTGTTCATATTTATGTGATCTAAGGAGTTTATTGTATTTTATATGAACTCAGTACTGCTAGGTGCAGTTGATTGTTCTTTATTTATGTGATGATATCTCAGTACTGCTAAAACATCAGTGGTAACTAAATTTCCATGTCCTTTAATTTCTTACTGTTTCCAGAAATTAATGATAATGCAACATTGTTTTATTTATAAAAAGATAGTAGATTTTAAGTGTTTTCCTCTCTGCCGAAGGAAGCAAGAAGCTGGATAATCTTATTGTATAATATTAATGCCTTTGAAATCCAATTGTGGGAAAATAAATTGAAGCTCTAACCAGCATGTTATCTCATCTTTTACAAAATAAAATATTTTCCTTGTAGAGCACTGATATAAGGTGGGTGTCATTTTTTTGATGTGTATAAATATCAGTATTTCATTCTATGCAGATTTTAGGCCACGGGCATAACTAGTGTAGTTTTTCTGCCTCAGTAGTTTTATAAACAACTGGGAAAATTGGACTATTGTTCTCCAACCTTTTGCTCGGACAGTGGCCATCAATCCCCAGTGCCGAAAACCGTCCAAATCCACTTTAACAATCACATAGCCCTCACTTATCTAACTTTATTAAGCTAGACTTTGTTTTCGGCTTGATTAGGTGCCTAGAAAGTGAAATGAAGTGTGTTTCCATGAGCACCAAGTGAGATTTAACCGAGATTTAGACTCACTCAGGAACTAATTGTGCCACTAAAATAAAAGCTTATGGACCGACGTGCTAAATGGGCAACAGGTTGAGGATACAAATATACAATGTTCCCAATATATCAGCATAAATATCTGAGTATTATCTATTAAATCCATGCAGGTATTTGACCAGTGTGTAACTTGCGAGTTAACTTTGAATGAAGCTCGTAAGATACTGATTCAGTCTTCTTTGCGGAACCCATTTAAGAGACTTATATTCCATGCTGGAATATGTGTTACAGGGGAAAGTTTTTGAAATATGGACAGGAACACCAACCAATTTAAGAATTGAATATACCCCCGTACAGTTAAAGGGAAGTAATGAAAATGTTGAATGATGTAAAATGGCTTTATGCCTATATTATTTGCTAGCATCTTTTATCAATATTTTCATTTTGTTTGGGTGAACAGCTTGGAATGTCAATATGGACAATATGACGTTTTAAGGAAGTTCATATTGGTTTTTTGTATTGTACTAAGCATGCTCTTCGATTATGTTTCTAACCCTTTCACTCTCTTCTTTTTCTTTTATAGCTCCAATTAACGAGTCATCTTGTTAGACAGGGCTTCAAAATGTTGATGGTCACCTTGAAATTGTCTAAAATTCTACCACATCACCTCTTATAGGAGAATTTCAATATCATGCCTGAATAGTTATTTTGACAACAAAAATCTTCTTGTAGACCTTTATAAAATAATTGAAAGCTTATATTTGAGATACTCTCTACTTTAAAGAGTTAACAATTAAAATTGTGTTCTTAAGAGACTTGTTCAATTAATATTTTCATTTAGAGAGTGAGTTTGACTTTTCAAATTTGGGGAGTAAAATCCACTTTTTGTCATAGTCATAAAACCCGTCCCGGCCGGTCGGATCAAAAAATCGGTGGTCGGGATCCTAGACCAGGCTCGGCAAATTAATTTGATGGAAATGTATTTGACTCGGTCAAAATCTGGCTTTAACTGAGTTAGCTGGAGATTTACTCGGCCGATTGACTGGTTTGATTTTCTCTTATAAAAGTTTTGGGTTCAAGAGAATTGAACATTGGACTTCTAAGAAAAATATTGAGTTTATCACCATTTGAACATAAAGTTCTTTAGTATTACTTGTGTACAATAACTTATATTTATCTAATGAATCATTTATAACTTTTATAAAAATACTTTTTTAAAAAAGTTTGGTCCAACTTTTTACATTATTTTATAGACCTAAATAATTAGTGAAAATAAATTAAAATTTTTAAATTTGCTCTTAAAAAAATTTATATTTTATATTTTTCTGTAGGTTTTTATGCAATAATCTGTCGGTTGAACTATCGAGTCATCGGTTAAATGTTATATGCAAATAGTTTGTTGGAATGCTTAAATTTTTTTTACTCTATAAATTTATAGATGTTTTTTAAATTGTAGAATATACTCTTTTTGTTAATTTGTTTTTAGAACTTTTATTTTATCTTTTTAATATTTAATTCATTAATTACTAAAATCTTATGATATTCTTTCTGATTCAACGATTCAATTGTAAGATCTCTCAATCGATCCGATCCAAATTTACTTAAAGTTAGCCGAATGTGATGGTAGAAAAGAATTATTTCTCTTCCAAAAAGAGCTTAGCATATAACTTATTCATAATACACGTAATGTTTCAACTTCTACAAAATCTCTCATTCCGACCTATACTGAAATGCTATGACAGGATCTTCCAACCGTCCCTGTTTCTAACTATGCGATGATGGTAGAGACGGACTTAATCGAAGACTAAGTTAAAGTTTTGTTCAGTTTCGTGTTAACGACTTAGGGATGAGCTTTCCATGAAGAGGATATGTCGGCGACGGCTTCTCCAACCGTTAGATATAGCCCTTCCAATCCAAATGACTCCAAGATATTTGATTGATGCAGCTTTTCCATTACACTTCCAACGGGATTTACCAACACAAGCTACACAAAAAATGGTGCTCAAGTTACTCAAATGACGCCAAAATTTTACATGGAAATTTTGTCGAATAATGGAAACACAGTTTTCTGATGGCTTACCTTAAGTGATTGTTTCTCCAACATCTTTCTGAGTTCAGATATTGTGTCGATACCGCTTGTATCTATTGCTGTCACCGCTGATTAAGAAAAGCGTAACGTTATCAGTCTATAAGTTTGGATACTTGCAGGTGTAATATATAGGAGCAATGATGTGTACAAAATTGGGTTACAAAATTGTTTGACAACATGAGTGTGGCAAAATCTTGGCCAATGATTTCAAAAACTGATTTGTACACGTAGCATTGCTCAATATATACTCTATATATTCTGTACTTAAAACTGAGCACTCGTGTTCTCTTTCAAATTTTCTTGACTAACCTGTCATATCCAAAATGACACATTTCATATTAATGTCCTTGTTGGTTTCTATCCGCTGTTCCTCCTCTCTAATCCATCTTAATATCCTGTTAAAAAAGGATTATTCACTTCATTAGACTTCTGGATTAAGCAAATGCTCAGGAGCGCAAACAAAAATCAGTTCTTGCTAACCTTTCTTGTAGGTATGTGGAATTTGCAAAATAGATAGGAGATTCTATAGCCAGTATGAAAAATGAGGGGTCCCGAACAGCTTCTTTGTATCTGTGAAGGTTCTGATATATTTGAGTTCCAGGAATGTTGCCCAGAACAATTGTATTTGGCCTCGTAACATGCAAGAGAACCTTGAAAACCGAAACTCCAACCTGTACAAAAGTTACTTTTAAAATAAGTTACATTTTTTTTCAACTGAAGTAAGAAAAAAGAAATTTATCTGTCCATGTTCTTAACCAAAGGTACATAAAAGTACTTATTTAAAGCTTAGACAAACATGCACTATTTGGCATGCTGAACTGGACAACATTGAATGGATAAACGCCTTAAACTTTGCAAGGAGATAGGAAGTAAGGCTTACTGCTATAGCAAGACCAAGAGGCACTGAGATGAAGAGAACGCCAAGAAAGGAACTTATGCAAGCCATGAAATCGAGTTTGTCGACATTCCAGAGTCGAATTGCAGCCTGATAATCAATTAGGCCGATCACCGCAGAAATGATAATCGCTGCCAGAATGAGATTGGGAGTGTAATAGAACAGGGGCATGAGAAACAACAAAGTCACAAGCACAGTTGTCGCCAGTATTATGTTTGACACTACAGTTTGTGCTCCAGCGTTATAATTTACAGCCGATCGAGAAAATGATCCTGTAAAGATAAATCGAGCCAATATCAAAATGCCATTTATAGATGAAGGGTTCGGGAAGAAAAGGAAGTCGAAAATAAAAAAGAATTGTTACCTGTGGTGACATAACATGAAGAACAAGAACCGGCCATATTCATCAGACCTATTGCCATCATTTCTTTGTTCCCATCTACTTGGTAGTTCTTCAATGCCGCAAATGTTCTTCCCACTGCAATTCCTTCCTGCAGCACAAGTCGTAAATTGTTTTAAATAAATGTAAGAATTGCACATGAGTTACTACTAGTTAGACTGTGTAGTGCCTAACTATATATTTTACGCCGAGATTTCATTAACAACTTACTGTGAGAGACAATATTCCGGTAACAATGCCAGTTTTGATTGCAAGACCGAGATAAGGGCCTTGCAAATATAGCATGTTCGACGATGGTGGATTCAGACCCTTAGGCAAGTGCCCAATCTGTAGAATTATAGATTACCAGTTGTTTCAAGAATTAGTCTGTGCAAATATATCGAATAATCAATGAAGTACAACTCGACCAACAATACAAAGTCGATGAACATTTCTTACAGTTTTAATATCGTGAACTTTGGATTTAAGGAAGACGACTAGAATTGTTGACAAGATAACTGATGCTAATGGGGAAGCTGCTGAAATCCAAAATAATTTCGGTCTTCTCATGCTCTGCAGTCATTATGAAAATTTTAATTGTCATTGATCCACACGAATGATTAGAATATTTCTCTAGAGATGAAGAACACGTACGATTTGCCTTGTTGTCAATAAGAAGATCAGAAAACAAACTCCCATAACAATGGTTTGCCAAGACCACTGCACAATATGTAAATCAATTATCAGTGTTTGATAAACATGTTTGTCTATGCTTAAAATTTACTTCTAAGAACTTTTTCTAAGACTCTCGGAGAGAATCTACCTCGTTTCTTTGATGGAAAACTGAGGACAACACGGGAACAAGTTGCATCTTGCTCGTAAAATGTACTATCCCGAGTAGCCCTTTCAGTTGTTGCAATGAAACAATGACTGCTGCACCAGCCATGAAGCCTAGTAGTGTTGCCTTTGACAGAAAATCAATTACAAATCCTAACCTGGAAATCACATAATTCTGGTCAACAACGAATCGAACAAAGACACGAATACTTTTATTCTAAATATTACGTTGTTTTTATCAAATTTTATACAAGAATCCTTCTGTTCAATTATTTGCATTAATTATCAAAAAAAGAAATTCATAAGTCATCACTGATATTATTATGTCTAATATTTTTGTGTAGGTGTGTACAGCATAACAATCTTTATTATGGCAAGCTTTAGTTAGTGCACACTGTAAATGATTCTTGGAGAATACTTTTCCAAAAGATGTTTCCATTTTGTAAAGTTGTGAGAAATATTGTTATAAGTAATTCTCTTATAAAACATTTTGGTGCAAAGTAAAGTATAGTCGAATTTAATTTTTTTTTTTAAAAAAAATTTGTACCATCAGTTCCAAACCTAATTAATGAAATAGGACATATTTTCAAGAGACGAAGATTGGACTGGATCCTCGTTGGAAATTGATTATGCAACTATAATGGAAGTTTGGAAACGAATTTACTCGTTCGTGAATTGGATTATGAATTGTTCTTAATTGAGTACCTTAAGAAACCTAGTGAAGCTTGGAATAATCCAGCGAAAAGAGTAGCAGTGAAAGCCAGCTGAAGATAAAGAATTGGTTCTTCAGTAGAAGAAACTGTCTCACTGAGCATTGTGCCCATAACAAGAGAAGCTATGGAGACCGGACCAACAGCTAGATGTCTTGAACTCCCAAGAACAGAATATACCAAAGGCGGTACAAAACTGGAGTCTGCATTAGAACCAGTTCTTTGTAAGATGATGAAATTTACGTTTATGTTTGGTACACAATATCGAACAAGAGAGTATAGTGAACATGATTTGCTTGTTTTTCTTCCTTAATATACCCAACGGAACTATTAGTTTCTTTTTCTTATTTAATACGATCTAGTACTATCGTATCTTTCCAACCAAACATGTCATGAATGAATATATTTGTCCCATCTCTAATAGCTTTATAAGCTTTTAGGTTCTAAATTCAAGTTTCGTCGTCACTTATTTATGAAAACCAGTAAAAAAGTTGGTTGAATCTAGGGACGAATTTGGGGGGCCAGCCCAGCCCCAGCCCAATTTCATTCTTCCCTTTAAAAAAAATAAAAATAAAAAATTAAGTGGAATTTTTTAAATATTAGCCCAGCTTAATTTTTTTTTTTTTTTTTTGCCTGGTCCAGGTTCCACCTGATTTAATCTATTACGGCTTATGTGATTTTAAATGAATAATTTGTCTCGTCTCCAAGCTTTCAAATGAAATAAGTCAACATGATCGACATGAAATTTCTCATATGTTTTGAACTAACAAATATGTGAATGCAATAACGTACGAGAAAGGTTTTATTTTTGAGACTGACTTACATAGACCAATTATAGGAGGCAAATTCGCAAGCTTTGCATAACTAATCCCCTGCATCAATGACAAGATGAGTCATTAAGAGTTCAAAGAAAACTAGGGAAAAAAATTGTACTTGAAATTCTCGATAGATTTGGGGTCGACGACAGTATGACTCTATTTTTAAACTTTGTATCAAACGTGTCATTACGATCATAAACTAACACTAACACACAATGCTAAGACTGTATAGGGCATGTTTGGCAAGCATCATTCGACCAAAAACAATGTCCTATCGACCAACTCTCTTACCGAATAAGAGAGTAAAGTTGAGGATGGATAGATTTACCTGTGGAATTGCAAGGCTTGCAATTGTAAGCCCAGAAACGACATCAGATCTCAAAAGCTTGAAATTATAATTAGTTGCCCACTGGAAAATTGGGAAGAAATACTGAAGTCCAAGAAGTAATTTTGTAAACCATGTTTGGCTCTTGAATCTGTGAAGTGGATCATCCGGGAAAAATATTTCCGAGAGCCTCTGCCGGAGTTTCTGAAGGGTTGTTCTGTGCGGTGGCAAGCATACTTCATGGGTTTCCAACGGCGGCATTGCATCTCCAGAAATAGTTATGGTGGTCGTGGTTCCACCGCCACCGCCGGAGAAGTGCTCCACTCTGTTGGAATTCAAAACCATATTGTTGCAGAGATTAAACCACCCGATGAAAATGAATGGTTTAAAGATGAATTTGTGAATTATTACAGTTTGGAGGCAGTTATCTTGTAGGATTGTAAGACAATATTATGGCCTTTTTATAGTGCCAGATTTTGCATGGTTCTCTCACGCCACCCCCACCCACTCCCCATACCGCCACCATTTATCTTTGGCATATAATTTTATTCACTTATTTTCAAAATACTATTTTTTTTTAATAAATGCATCACAATTTAATTGCATTAAAAGTTCTCATTTCATAACATTTAATCATTATCACATTTACGTCCTTAAAACCTTTTTTTTAGCATTTTTATCCTTAACTTTTCATCAATCAGCAAATCTTGTTCTTAAATCTTAACGACGGTTTTTGTTCAAAGATTACATTATTGCGTTTTTAAAGAGGTACAAATATTTAATGACGATTTTATTTTTGCTTATTTCAGAATACGGTAAAAATCTTTGCTCTTTTTTAATGAACAAAAACTTTCATCAAGGACATTATATAATGATAAAATATGATGAGGAAATGTTGGGGACATAAATGTTACAACGAATGAATGTTATGGGCCTTCAATTAAAACGTAGTATCAATATAATTCGTTATTTTTAACTTATCTATGTATGTTGCTTTTTTATTAATAAAATTATGAACATATTTTAACATGGATGGCAAAATATCACGCCCTTTTCTGTCAAGGAATAGGATTATAGGATAATCTCGAATTCTGAATTTTATTTAAAAAAAATCTACTTATCATCAACCAACCAAACCTTATATAACAAGTGGTAACCACACGAAAAAGGAAATAAGAATGCGAAGAGACAGCACCATAGTTATGGTCTTCAACATCCGTATTGCATGTTCCACCGTCCAACAAAAACACGTTTTGAACTCTCGCGAACCTCGACTAGCGCTTTTAACGAAGTGCTTGGTACTAGGTATTAAGTTCATGTTTGATTTTACTAAAAATTATATTTTTAGTGAATTTTTCAACAATACATCTCATTAATTTTTATTAAAATCTATTAAAAGTCTGATATTTAACTAAATCAAACAAGCCCTTGGTATAATTCGAACTCCTTGCCAAAGGAAGAGATGACATCTTCATTTTATCAATTTCATTGGCCATATTGATAAATTTTTTGAACATGTTAAAGATTTGTAAACATCTATACTATCATTTTCAAAAAATAATTCTTCGAGATATCTTGGAAATTAATCAAGATATATAGATTTTGTCGTATCTTGATTAGTCATTTATCGAAAGTATATTTTGACTAGACACGACTGAACATAATTTGAAACAAGAAACATATAATAATCATAAACTTTGTTGGTTATTTATTTTAATTCAACTTATGATAGCGCGTGTCATTCATTAAAAATTGCTTTAGAATTTCGTCATTATATTCGATTAATCTACGGTTCGTTATGTATTAATCTACGGTTCGTTTGTTAAAGAGAAAAGCTTTTGTTGTGGTTAAGTATCTAACTTAGAAAATTTATTTAATTATACTTTTTCAACTTTGGCTCTTCATCTTTACCAAAAATGGGAGAATTTTTTACTCCTCGAAAAAGAGTTATGGGCATACAATTTGAGTCGACCAAATTGTGCCTGTTTCATCTTTAGAAAGATTCTAAAAAACTGTAATTTTCATAAATATTCTCTCTTTAAAATATCATTTCTTGTGGCATACTAATCCTTTTCAATTTTTATTTTTTTTATTATATTGGAATTTTCGGTAGATGTAACTATAGACTAATAGAGGACGGCAAATTATGTATATGTAGCACTAAATTTTTAAGAATTAATCAAATTTTTTTTTTTTTTTTTTTTAAAGTCATGCTACAAGTACAGGGATTTAAAATTCATGTACTGACCGACCGGAGTTTTGTGACTTTTGTCAATTCACATGGGCCCATCCCCATGTGAGATAAATTTAAATTTCTGTTTAAATTTTGTATAAAATTCTCTGTACTCAAGAAATTTTTATTTAATTTTTTTGGTAGGGTTTGTCGTGATCGTGGAGTACTTGCAAGGACCAATCACATTAGCGGGTTCATCTTGTCGCGTCAATTTGAATGAGATAATAGTTATTGCAATTTTTTTTTTTTCCTAATTCCGTTTAATCTTAATTAATTTTATATAGTCCACTATTCGAAAAACCACATCAGTGATTGATGTCCAATTATATATCGTCTAATGCCATTGCATAGACTAAAAATGTACAACTATTTTCTTTCCTAATTCTCTAATTTTTAAAGAGTTAACGAAGTGATCACTATCGACTATAAAGAATTACGGTTTCTGAAAGAAAAATTACAAAAAACATAATGGGGTTCTCAACCCAGTCATGTTACTTGTACAATTTTATTTGACAATTTTGATTGAAAATTCACATTTGAAAACATCACATTCATCCATTTCAAAAATAATTTTTAAAATTATTAGTCCGAATTTTGACAACACCAAAGTTATCAACTATAATTGTCAAGCATTACAGTGAATCTGTTACATGTACGTCAAGATTTACATAATGTCACATCATTTGTTAGTTTTAAATACAATCAACTTTTTTATCAAATTTTTTTCCTCTACATCATATTTTGTAATTTATTATGTACATTTTTTATATACAAGTAGTAAAATTATTATACAATTAGGTTAATTCTTCTCAACCATGCATAATGTAGTATTTGAATCCCCAATCTTTTAAGTTTTTCTAACAATTGAATTCGCATAAACGATGTTTATCAATATATGGCAATTCAAGTATGATACTCACGAAACAACATCTTAGCAATTCGTAAACCCCCTCTTAACTTCCCCTACCTCGTCTCCATCCTGCCTAATCTATTTCCTCATTCTCCATTCCCCGCGTCTGATCTTCTCCTCTCTCGACTACTCTCTATTTAGAAGTACGGTACAACATTCCTTCTAACAAATATATAACTTTTGAACAGTCGAATAGGTTCAAATACTATAAAAATGGAAAGGCCGGAGACTTAGATACCAAAAAATGCATAGGTTAGGACTCCACTTTCGAATTTTAACCTAAAAATAAAATAAAATCCTCCCATCCACGAAGAATCAATGCCAGTCAATGAATTTGCCAGTCGAACACCAATTGTTTCACTGCTTAGAATAAATACTGAGAACGCTGATATGTCACAGGAGAAGAATATCTGCTGTTTACATCTTTTTATGTTAACCTTTCATTTTGGGAAGTACAGTTTTCGGGTGGGGAATGGAAGCACACAACACATAGTCAGTCAATGTGAGAATTATGTTCACTATACATATAGACTAGCTCCTCTTTGACAATCATTATTCAAAATTTCTTTTCTACGTACTCATTTTTTACCCCTCAATCACAAAATAAAATATTTTGCACGTAAATTTCTCCTTACTTTTTAATCACGTCATCTCCAAAAATTTACCATTGAAAACTTTGTTTTTGGATTTTAAGGCCATCAAACAAGGGTTTGTTGCAGCTAAAAATCAGATTTTTAGTAAATTTTTATATAAATTGATATGTAGTTGAAAAATTATAGATCCATGAAATCGGTGATTATCAATAATTGTTGACTTTAACTCAAAGTTTTAATTCACACTAAACAGGGCATAGTCACTATGTTTCCATGTATAGAGGAGAAGAATACAAGGTTTTCCTTGCATATCTTCATAGGGTATTTGGTGTAGATTAAAATCAAAATTTAAGTGGATTGTGATAGATGTTTTTGAAATGTGTGGTTGAAAAGATGTGAGATCTATGAAAGATGTAGTTGATATTGATTATTTGACTTTGACTTAGATTAAAATCATATTTTAATCCGGCCAAAATAGGCCCTAAAACTAGCTAGCGCTGCCCTAAAAATCTTATTTAGCCTTTGTTTGATGATGATAAAAATTAAATTTTAGAAGATTTTGATAATAGTTATTAAAATGTGTGGTTAAAAGGTTTTTGATTCCTTAAAATATGTGGTTGAAAATAATTGTTAACTATGATTTAAATTAAAATCCTAATTTTAATTCCCACCAAACATGGACTTAATGTTAGGTTGATCAGCTGTCCACAGTCTAACATGACGTTGAATTATATTCACTATAGGTTTTACATGTACGAGAAGAAGAGTACAAGGTTTTCCTCACGTCTCTCCCAAGAAAAACCTTATAAGAATGTTAGGTCGAGGAGTCCAACATGAAAATCCAAACATAAAAGGGACAACGACTATCCAACATACGCGGCTAATGGTGGATGCTTTTGAGAGCGACCTGCATTAGAATGTAATATAAAGAAGGTGAAACAACCACCTTGGATGGACCAGATTTAATTATCGGTCTCAAAAAGCCACTTTTTTTCCCGTAAGAATATGGCCTCTCCTTTATGTTCTGAAATTTAATCGTTGAAGAATTAAGATATATGGAACAGATTCACATGTCATTCAATTGCTTGCAGCGACTAGTTTCAGTGCAGATATTCTTTGAATGGTTAATTTCTGGGGTCAGGGTTTAACAGAAAAACAAAAGAAGAATAAATTATTCTCTTCGACTATAGATCTAAAATATTGTGAATTAAACTTTTAAACACGGTATTTTTTTTTTTAATTTAATGAATCGCGATGAATGAAAACTTTAACGATTTGAGAATAGATAAATTTATTTATTTAAACTTTGGGTGTCAAAGGCGAAGCATAAATTGTTCTTAAGACATTGCTCAATATAAAAATCATCACAATGCGTGACTTGATTCCACTGAATAATTGCTTCAGAGAATCAATAAGTGAGAGGCCAACTGTATATGAAGTTACGGCAAATGTTTCTTGAAATTTTGAGCTACATTATTTTGGAAGAATGTATTTTGGAATAGTAAATTAATAAGAATGTATTGTTGAAAAAGAAGGAAATGTTATTGATGTGATGGAAAATATTATTTTATGGAAGAATGTGTTGTTAAAAATAAGTAGAAAAATGAAAATGAAAATGAAAATTTTAATGTATACCAAACATGAACTAAAAATTGATTTTTAATAGTAACATACTTGTATATCAATAATTTGTTAGCATCTTGACTTGATTAAGTTGATAGTAAGCTAGGATTTGATGCCCCTTTGGATCCTACTTCTCTCGGGATAGCTATCTAGAGATAGCAAAAAAGCTCGGATGGCTCGGGCTCGGTCCATAAAAAGCTCGAGCGGGCCTAGCTCGGGCTCGGTTACGCCTAGCCGAGCCCCATTTTTGGAGGGTTGGCTTGAGCCGGGGTCGGGTGAGCTGCCCATAAAACAAAATAAAAAAAATATTAATTTTTTTTTTCTTTGAAGGTGCCCTTTGCAGGCAGTTAAATAAGCTGCCTTTATATTTAAAAAAAAAAACAAAATCAAAAAATTCGAAGCCGGCTTGGCCTTGGCTCAGGCTCGGCTCGGCCCGTTAAGACTCGGGAGGAAAGTTTGGGTCAAGCCTCATTTTTTTGTCAGGCTTTGCTCGGCTCGGGCTTAGACTCATTGACATAGTTAGAGCCATCCAACAAACTCGATGTGGTCTAACTCATTGTCTTAGGAAATGATATGATACGCGAATAAATAAAACTTGTATTAATTCAATAATCGATATGTTTACCATTTATACCTAGCTATAAAGGCTTGGAATCTGGGCAACTACATGATTTATAGATATCATATGTAGAAAGTGGAGACTGGGGACTTTTTTTTTTTTTTTTTTTTTTTTTTTTTTAAGATTTTTAAATAAATACGTCAAGTCATTAGTTTATAGGACGTGCTCACAAATCACAACTCNTTTTTTTTTTTTTTTTTTTTTTCTTTCTTGAATTTTTTGGATAGTGGAAAAGTTTATTCTTGGAATATACCACTCTTTTCTTGGCAGCAGTGCTAGGATTGTGCATATAATTTTCTGAGTGCTAATTTAGCAATCATGGTGAACTGACTAATTTTGTTAAATGTTTATTTGATTATCTTTGTTTTAAAGTCATCAAACAAAAGTCAACTTTGAGCCCCCCAGAACTGTAGGTAGCCATTATTGAAGTGGTGATGATGCTCAAAACCTTAGATGCAATGAAGCCTAAGAGAATCACAATTACAAATTCGTTGATTTTGAAAAAGAGCTTATCTACTTGTACATAATTTTTTATACATCAAGATATTCACTCTTTCACATGAGGGTGGGATCCACTTGAATAAAAAATGGAATAAAAATATTATCTCCAAGTGGGCCCCACCCCCATGTGAGGGGGTGGACACCTTGATGTACACAAAATTATGTATAAGTAGAAAGGCTCTTTGAAAAAATATCAAGATCACGTCAAAGATCGAAAGAACACTTCAACTTTTATAAAATTCGATCAAACAAAACCAACAAATACCGTCGACCACCTTGTAACCTAATTACCAAGTCTCATTTGACTTTCTCCTAGTGTTAGGTGGGGGATTAAAATTAGATTTTTAGTGGATTGTGATAGAAATTTTTGAAATGTGTTGTTGAAAAGATGTGGAACCATGAAAGATGTAATTAATATTGATTGTTTAACTTTGATTTATATTAAAATCAAATTTTAATTGGCCCAAACAGACCAACAAACTTGCCCCAAGTCAAAGTTCTGATTAATTTTAATTACACATTTCGCAAAATTCATTATTTTTCAACCACACTTTCGATTATCTATTATCAAAGTTGACTAGAAATCTAATTTTTATCTAACAAATAAGGACTAAATATGTAAAAGCATTAAAATCAAAACAAGCCCGCGTGCCGTTTTTGTCTTGGTATTGCATTAAGTTTGAAGCAACTTCCCCTTAGCTATAAGTTAGGTGTTTGATTAAAAGCCAAAAACAATCCAATAAAACTAATTAATTAAGTGGTTATAAAGAGAATGGGGATCATGTGCGCATACAATAGTGGTACCTAATCGACCTAATTTAACAACTAATGCCATTGAAAAAAGAAAAGAAAAGGTGCGCACTTGATCACTTGTGGATTTATAAACTTAAGGAGCAATTCAAAATTCACCTGCTTAACGATCGAGGGTATGCTACATTTTGTTGGACACGCGTTTACAACACTTTTGAGTGTTACATTTCTCGTATATGATCGAAGAGTGCTTGTTAAAGGTCAAGTCAATTTAACATTCTTATGAACAATTACAAATACCTAAGAGTGTAAAGTAAATTAGACTTTTCAAGTTTGACACGGCAAAGTTCACTAACCGTGAGCAGGGGCGGACCCACCAAGGGCCCAGCAGGGGCGGCCGCCCCCACTGAAAAAAAAAAATAAAATTTTTTTACAGTTTTTTTAGC
>CAIGRQ010265341.1:0-14874 GCA_903798375.1 Fraxinus sp. D2006-0159 | reverse complement strand
TCTTAGATGTGTTGATATCAATGGTGACTCATTATTTTGATGAATCATTTTTTCAGACAGAAGAAGACTATGTAAACACTTACTCGAAATCTGACTTATCAGATTCCATTGTGGAAGACATTTTTTTATGAAGAATTCGGCATGATGTATCTGATCATGCACAATATCATGAAAAATGGGTACACATTTTTTATTGCTACTTAGTATCAGCAATAGGTTTGCAAAATATCTAATAATATCAAATTTAGATATTTGTATACTATCGAAATAAGGAACCCTCACGGAGTCACGGTCCTAACCAAATACCAATTACATAAAAATATAAAAATAAATGAGATAAATTGTTTTTGCTTTAAAAAAGAACAAGAGAAAAAGTGAATTATTTGGATCATTCAAAATTGATTTTTGATAACAAATTGCAATAGAGAAAATTATCTAGTTGGGATTTTATTGCTCTGACTTTATTGCTGCTGCCTTCCATCCCCTCCATTGGGCAATTGCCAAAAACGTACAAGTCTTAACACAAATGAAGTTGAGTTTGCAACATTTTTGAATTATGTAAAGGTGCAATAAAGGAGAATGTCGCGTAAGAACAGTGGCCATTAAAATTTGCAATCCGGGTCAATGCAAAGGTTAGAAGGGAGCCATGCAGCCACCGAAATACGAAGAAAGAGGGGATATAAATATTCCTGCGTGGCTAAGAATGGGCAATAAGTCGTGCTTAATGCCTTTAAAGTCGTTGACTCCAAGGAAAACTTTTACCATAAAAGCCGCATTTAATAGAAGGCGTCATCACGAGGCAGTGCCGGGCCAATCGGGGCGGTGAATTTTGAGAACGCGTTAGACCTCACTCCTTTGAAAATACCCAGACGTATTAAATTTCAAGTAGTCAATTTTAGCCCACATTTGCCTTGTCTATTTTCAATGTGGGCCCCCCCTCAACGCTTACATTTAGCAGGGCCCACACTTTTCAAAACTTTTTCCTTTTCCTGTTTATTGGATTTGATATTTGTCGATATAATTTAATGACGCAGTTTTATGTTTAAAATTTTATTTATTATGGTGTTTAATTTTATTGAGTATTGCCGAATATTCATTAGTATATTAATATTAAGAGGGATAAATTCATAGGAGTTTAATTATAATTCATTTCAAAATTAAGATAAAAGGTTTAAAATTTCATAAATTAGATATTTATTAAATTTTATTTCTGAAATAATTAATTAAAAATATATTTTATAAATTAAATATAAGGTCACAATTCTATACAATGTGGTCGCAAATAAGTTCTTGGTCACAATTAAAAAATTTATAGGCCACAAATTATTTCACAGTCACAAATTTATCAAATTAATAGGTTACATATTATTCCTTGATCACAAATCACAACTTATTTTATGATTGCAAAATATCAAATTAATTGACCACAAATTTTGAAATTAATGGTTACAAATTAACAATTTTTAGGTCAGAATTTATCTATCTCATTGATCACATATTGTTGTTGGTCACACATTAACCAATTTATTGGTCACAAACAATCAAATTATTTATGACCACTACCAACACTTGTAACCACCACCTCACCACTGTCACCAAATGCATTGTCGTCGAAATCACCTCCACCAAACCACCACCACCACCATTTATCATCTCAAACTCCGCAACCAACATCACCATTGTCGCCACCACCCCACAACCACAACCACAACCACCATCGAAAAAATCCCCAAATATGTAGCCGGGCACTACCACCACCGCCTATATCAACAATAACCACCACCACCATCATCGCCACATCAACCACAACACCACCACATACAACCCACCACAACAATCACGTCACCATCACAGTAACCATGACACCACCGCCCGAGCCACCACACGTCTCAACATCACCGCACCCACAACACACACCACCACACCCACTGCACACAGCAATACAACCACCACACCATAATCACCACCGAATTGCCAATCACGACATCGCTCAAAAAAAATTTAAAAAAAGGAAGAAGAATAATGGATCTGCATCAGGTCGTGTGTAGCAGTGCGCCGGGTGGCGCTGCCGAAGTTGCTGGAGCCATCGAAGAGAAGGAAGAAATGGGTTGTGATTTGTGGTTTTGGAATTTTTAGGGTTCGAGTGGGTATGATTTAAGATGAGAAGATTTATGATATTGGCTATGTGTTTGAGCCACATTATTTTGGAAGAATATATTTTGAAATAGTAGATTGATGGAGAATGTATAAATAAAATTTAGATCTAATTTTTGAAATTGAATCTAAAAAGATCTAGTTGATTGTAATTTCCACATATTAATACGTAAGAAGGAATTTCCCATTTGTTGCTTTGTCAATCAATGTGGGCCCGTTTCCTCATATATTAATATGGACCCAACTTTTTTTTTAAAAAAAATAACGTGTGATTTGGGTTTGACGTAAGAATGACACTTTTTACTTAGTAATTAGTATATTTTAAATAAGATTGAATAATATAAGAGAGTTGTTCAATTTTATCCAGTAAAAAAATAAAAATAAATAAGATATTTATATTTTATGTGTAATTATCCAACAATACCAAAGCTATATTCCCCTTTTGGCAAGTAGTAAAAAGAGTGTTACAATTATGTCTCCGTTTTGGAAGGATTTATAATGATTTAATTTATCAATAGATATAAATAGGTGTTGTATAAGTTAATTGGAGGTCCATTGAAATGTTTGATTAAAAATAAAGTTTCACAAATTTATAAATATTTCATAAATTTGCCAAAAAAAAGCTTTGTTGCTTATTGCACAAAATACAACTTTGCACCATGATTTAATTTAACTTTTTTTTTTTTTTGGTTAGATTTGATTATTTATACAATCTTCTCCTTATTTATTATTACTATTATTATTTTAAAACCCTCGTTATAAGGAATTTCACTTTTAATGAAAAACTTTTTTTGCCTTCATTTGACAAAATTTATAAATGATCAAATCTTATTTTCAATCATACAATTCAATTGTCTCATAACTATTATATATCTACTCATCCACTACTCGCGTCCATCTATTTAGAAATTATAAAGCGGTTATAAATTCTTACCAAATGGAGGCTTTAGCATAAAAATCATTGTTTGTTGTTTCTTTGAAAATAGTTGTCAAGAGACTTTTCAAGCTTCCTCTTTAATCTTGACCCAATTAATTTAAAGATTAAGCTATTTGAATAGTATCTTCATATCCCTTATGTGCACACCAGAGTTATTTTTCCAATTAAAGCCTTACACGTACATAATTTTTAGTAAAATTCAACCTTATTACAAGAGAGAGTCCAAACTCTTATATGTTTTTTTATTATTTAAATATTTAATCGATGTAAAATAATTCTTTAACATCCGCCTACAAATTAGTCTTGTTTGAATAGATAAATCTTAGATTCCAACTACCCATTTGAGCTTTAAATCGATCAAATTGCTAGTTTAAACTTATTGGATACTGATACTTTATTAAACTATGTGATCTAAAATTTAAGCTGCTAGATAGACTAATTTATTGTTGGAGTTTATTGAATTCTGATACATTATTAAATCGCCTGATAAAAAAACTTGAGTAATTTTTGTTAATGTTTTAATTGATAACTAGTAATATGTGTATAGAAGAAGAAAGGACTAGGCAAGTCCCATGTCAAAATCTCACACACTATTTGTATTTGGTCTTCAATTTCTAGTCAAAAACTTCCCTTTTATTGCCGAGTCATTTGCACAATTAGAAGCCTTCCAGTTCCTACACCCCTTCTCTCGCTCTATCTGTTTTCTCTTCTTATATGGCCAATCCCACTCCACTCCCTCACATCCCTTTCTCCACTAACCACCACCATCGCCTCCACCACTTTGAGCCACCCACTTTGTCTTTATTTTCCATGGAGCAATTCCCGGTCAACCTATTGCCTTCTGATGAGAAAAGAAATGTTATCAATGAAATGAATTTCTTTGCCGACAAGAAAGATGATGACGAGTCGAAAACAGGCACTGACGATGATGAAGATATCAACAAAAATGATTTGAGTGCAGACACACAATTGGATTTCAATGTAAATGTAAGATTTTCTTAGTACTGTTTGTTTAATATTGATCAGTTTGGTTTGTGTGCTTAAGAATTCTTGTTTTATATATATAGACTGGTTTGCATCTTCTCACTGCCAACACTAGTAGTGATCAGTCCATAGTGGATGATGGGATTTCTCCGAATTCAGAAGATAAAAGATCAAAAGCCGAGGTGAGATTAGTTGTATATTTATTTTTGAGTTTCGACGATACTGAATAGAGCTAGATAATATATTGATTTGTATTAAATGTTAATCGATTTAGATGGTTGTCCTTCGAGCTGAAGTGGAAAGAATGAATTCAGAAAATCTTCGTCTAAAGGACACGTTGAATCAAGTAACAAACAACTACAACAATCTCCAGATACATCTGATGACACTGATGCAACAACAAGAAAGAGATCATCAGAGAGCTGCTCATGATGATAATGGTATTACAGAAGAACATGGAGGAAAACTAGTGGATGATACTAATAAGCAACATAAAAAATGTAATGGATTTGTGGTGCCTAGACAATTTATGGATCTTGGACTAGCTGCCAAGACGGAAGAGGCTTCATTATCGTCGTCTGAGGGGAGGAGCTGCCCGGACCGATCACGATCCCCCATGAATAATATCGATGGATTGTCGAAGGAAATTGGGCGAGAGGAGATTTCAGACAAGGGGTCACATGGTTGGGGCTATTCTCCGAAAAACACCGATCAAGCTGCCGAGGCTACTATGAGGAAGGCCCGAGTTTCTGTTAGAGCTCGATCAGAGGCTCCAATGGTACGTGATTGAATCTAGTATACATAACGATTCTTAATAACATTGAATAGACTATACCATTGAAAAATCTGGTTGTTTTCAGATCACGGATGGATGCCAATGGCGCAAGTATGGGCAGAAAATGGCAAAGGGAAACCCGTGTCCTCGGGCATATTATAGATGCACCATGGCTGCTGGTTGCCCGGTTCGAAAACAAGTATGTCTAACTTTTGAACAACCAAGATATTATTGTAATTTCAATATCAATAAATGATTTACTGATTCCATAAAAGAATTCACATTATTTTAATATGCATACAGAGGCAAGTTCACTGTTTACCTGCTAATCTTTGAAAATTTTCAGTCATTAAGGCAGGTTTGTTTTGGACTAGACAACATGATTTAAGATGGAGAAATATGTGAAAATTAGTCGGTTATCTCATCATGTATCTAGTATGGTCCAACGTATCAAATATACAGCAAGTGTACTAGCAATTTTTTCCATTCGAGCATGTTATGTACATAGTATTTGACATTAAAATATACAAGATTTTGACTTTTTTTTGTCCTGGCAGGTACAAAGATGTGCAGAAGACAGAACCATCCTAATAACAACCTATGAAGGTAATCACAACCACCCATTGCCACCAGCAGCCATGGCAATGGCATCGACTACATCTTCAGCTGCAAGAATGCTACTCTCCGGCTCAATGCCAAGTGCCGATGGCCTAATCAACTCAAATTTCCTCGCCCGCACCCTCTTCCCTTGCTCCTCCAGCATGGCCACCATATCCGCCTCCGCGCCTTTTCCTACTGTTACATTGGACTTAACTCAAACCCCAAATCCCTTACAATTCCCAAGATCTCAAAACCAATTCCAAATATCATTCCCTAATGCCGCCCACAGTTTTTCAAGCAATCCAGCAGCCCTTCTACCACAAATCTTCAGCCAGGCATTATACAACCAATCCAAGTTTTCTGGTCTCCAAATGTCACAGGACATGGAAGGAGGTCACCAGGCCGCGCCGTCACTCCCGGCCGCGATGCACCAAGGCCAACAAAACCAACTTGCTGATACAATGAATACACTGGCAGCAGATCCAAACTTCACTGCTGCATTGGCAGCAGCCATTACATCCCTTATTGGGAATTCACATCCAAACAATGCCAACAATACTGCCACAAACGTCGCACCCACCACCACCAGCAACAACGGCGTTAGCGTTACCACCAGCAACAATAATAGCAATGGAAACAATAAAGTTTGCAGCTCAAACTTTCCTGTGAATTGAATACCAATAAGCTTTATATTCCATTTTTTTCTTTGAAGATTTTCAGGATTTTTTTTTTTTTATTATTATTCTCATTTTACTCCAATAGACTATTAAGAAATGATATACATGGGTATTTGAGTTTTTAATAATGTAATTTAAACTGTCAATCAATGTACAAAAATGTTGGGAAAAAAAAAAGTGTTGCTTTTTGCACGGAGCCGGAAATTTGTGGATAAATGTGTATATATTTTGTGGTGGTGTTGAATTTGTGGATTCTTGATCTTGTGAGTCAAGCAAAAAGTCCGAGGAGAAAGGGACATGGACAGAAAGAATGTAAAGAAGTGTTGAAATATTCTTGGAGCGTTCACTTGTGTTTTTTCTTAGTGCTATTCGTATGTCTGCCAGCCAAGAAAGGAGTCAATAAAAACGTCTCAAAGTTGTTAGAAATAAGAGTGAATCGTTTGACACGGAATGACGATGGAGAGAAAGGGAGAGATGTGTGTATCATTCGATTTAAATTTTCTAGTCTTCAGTGTCTAGGTCCAAACCCACCTACTCAAAACTCAAAAATGACAGGTTAAACTGACTCACCCCCTATATTGGTTGGTTGGTAGTCGTGGGCCGGCATGGTCCCCAAATTAGAAAGATATTTTGAGCCTAACCTCAAGTATGCTCTTAAATTGACATTTTGGAACTAGGGCTAAATTGGACCCTAATTGTAAGTCGAATCATCCATTTTAACCCTTCTAACCTCTTATGTAATGTTCGAACACATTCATTATCCATGTGTGAATAATTTGATTTAGGTTTAGAAAAACAACACTTTAATACATCACGTCGATAAAAAAATCAGAAGCTTCCAAAGACTCAATTCAGTCAAAGATGATTGGTGACTTTTTATAACTATTAAATTTTATTGAAACAACATATAAAGTAATTGTACAGAGAACAAAGTATTGGAGTAATGATAATGAAGTACAATATCACGAACATGATGTCACAAAGTTTGAAGTGATGAATGTTGTATAGATTGAACTACCATCTAAACATGCTTCTTTTGTTATTAGTTAGTTAGTCAATTATTTAATTAATTAGATTTTACTTTTCTTTTCAAAAGTTCTTTCGGGAAAAAAATTAATTTGAGTTGATTAAACTAATCTTAATTTTTTTTTATATTCATGAGACTCATTTTTTTTTTTTTTTTAATAAAAAACTCTAGTCATGACGAGGATGGAGTTACTTTATTCATACTAAAATACAAGTTTAGAAGAGAAACATAGACCTAACCTCCAATCAATATAGATTCACTATTGATGCTACCAAAAATCGCGCATGCTGATTTCTCGAGTTTGACGATTGAGAAGGAGCACAAACGAAATCTTTCGATATCTTAAACAAAGGCGTCAGGGTGTGTCCTCGTCGCACCTCCGATACTTAAGTCAAAAAAATGAATTTGAGAGAAAATATATGCTGATAATATAGATGAAAACTACCTGAATAATGATCCAATACCCCTTATTTATAGAGTTAGGTAGTGGTGGACTCCTAGTAGGACTAGGACTAGGTACCTTATTTTTAGGAACGATTTATGGTAGGAGTTAGTATTGGATTTAAGCTAGAAGTCTCACCTTACCTTACCTATAGTATGTTTCAAGATAAACTCCTTACAGTCGTAGGATTTATCGAATATTGATAATTGGATAGGGTTAGAGATCTCATGGGGTTAGGACTGTGAATGTTCGATCATAGAATTCCTTGGGAAGTTGGTTAAGGAAAATGCCCGAGGACTATTGACGTGATTTTGGAGGCGTACTGAAGGGTCCATCCTCGAGGTATCCCGAGGATTCCAAAGGCCCGACCACTCGTAACCCATAATTGAAAAAGGAATCCCCTAAAAGTCCTCATGCTCGAGGTGCTTTAATGACCATATCAGCTGCCAAAAAATAATTTAACAAATATGAGAGTTAAAGAGTAAAAAACTAAGAGTAGTCGCCCTTGTTTCTTATAAATTAATATCAAGATTTTAATATAAGTTCAAGTCAATAATTAATTTTAACTCACATTTTTTAGGATCAACAATTTTTTAACTACATATTTTATCAATTTCTATCAAAATTTACTAAAAAAAAAAATTGATTTTAATTCCCATCAAACAAGGGTATATCTCATTTATTATTGTTAAACTTCTCGTCATTGTGTGACGTGTATAATATTTTATTGGCTCAGCTCACTCCAATAATCGCTAGGAGTTCATCAAAGTTAATTTGTCCGCAACCCAACTCTAATAAATCTAATCCCTCGGCAATATCATATGTATATATTCAAATATCACATGCATAACAAAAATTCCGAGACGCAATAGTAAAGCTATGAGCTCGTGTAGCTTGGGGAATCCCCAAGTTTTTTTTTGGTAAGTCTGAATGACGAATTATTTTCCTTCAAAAATTTGAAATAATATAGATAAGTTAACTCTCTCTCTCATCCTTTTTTTTTTTTTTAATTTTTGTCAAATTTGAATTATGTTATAAAATTAAAGAAATAAAATTGAAAGTAGAGACAAAATTCAAGCGCGTTTTATCGAAAACCAATACCCCTATTTATTGGGTTAAAAATAAGAGTTACAATTGAAATTAAATAAATCTTCTATATTAGATAAGAGTTATCTATGTATCATGATAATACTAAAAAATTATCAGTAATTATCTCATTATTTTACAACACTCATCATTCGATAATTATTTGCAAAATAACTATCTCACTGAAACATTTTTGGACAAAAACTCGATGAAAAAAATACCAACAATTAAAAAAAGCGCAAATAATTTGGAGTAATAAAATACTGCCTTGTTAAAACCCCTTTAACAAAACTCAGTGATACAAAATTCGATCGAAAGAAAAAGAGTACAGTTACCCCCTCTGATTTTACTTATTATATCAATACATCATTGTCTTATATGCCAATATCTTCAATATTGTGATTTCTGGTGAAGTATGTCTCATATTGTCTTATATAGTTTTCAAATAACACCGTCTTCATACGATATATTTATCGACCTTTGATGACTATAATAACATGATGATTCAAAAAATAGCTATTGTTGATCTTTTTCAGGAGTTTCATATGTATCAGAGTATTATATTAAGGGTAAATGTCTTTATGTTATGGACATTCATCACACAAAAAATATGCCTCGTTAAAACCTTATTAAGAAAAATCCTATGAGAAAAATTCTAATGAAGGAAAAATAGTATATTATTCTTTTGAATAGGCCACAAAAATTGCCTCATTAAAAACCTTACTAGAAAAATCCAATGGGACAAAACCATAGTCAAAGGAAAAGGAGTATAACGCGTATTCTCCCCCTCATGATAATAGAACTTGAATTATATACTTCAAACACAAAATCCTTCAAAAATAGCATTAAAACCATACAGGACTCCTCAAGAGTATATGCTTCTTTAATATGACCATTTTTGTTAATTGCTCCATTTTCGTTTAGAGATTTTTATATTAGAATAGAATATCATCACGCTTTCAAATGTGCGATAAATTTATTAAATATAAGATTAATTAATTGTCATATAGGCCGTTAATTCGAATGGAGCGTTTAAAGCTAGTGTGTAAGATATTGTTGATCTCTTTGGTTAGTAAATGCAATTAAATAAAATATCTTTCGAACTTCTGATTCGAATTATCTTTTACAATGATTTGGATAATAATACATTTGTATATTATTTTCAACTTCTTAATCCTTCTCCCTAATGTTAAGAGAATTGTCTAGTCAAATTAATAATCAGCAAACCATTTTATAAAATATAACCCGTTAGGGTTTGAGATATTATATAAAGGTTCAAACTGCTCATTTATTTTCATCATTCTTTACTTTCCATCTCAGTACATTATGGTAGATCAGTTTTATACATACTGCACTATCACACTAATTAGATGAAAAAAATTAGACTTTGACCCTAAACAAAAAGATGATGTACTTTGTTCTCAATTAAATTAATAGAAAGTGTTTAACAAGTAATAATATTAGACAATTTATCGACGTCTTAATTGCCACTTATTATAAGGTTGAGATTTAGGATCACTAGCACACACGTCATGACTGTATAATCTAAAAATTATGCTCTTAATTTAAAATTTGAGTAGTAATTTCGCAAACTTGAAGTTACAAACACCATGCAATCATCGACATATGTATCAAATTTATTGAATACAAATAATATTTAGACGGTTAACGTGGATGATGATGTGGTCCCATATATCGCCTTAATTAATTTTTAGAAAATATAGGGAATTCAATCCATATTTTAACTAGTGATGATCAATTTTCGATAAAGAGAACAAATATTATATAGGAATTCATTTGATTGAAGAATCTTCTGATTTTTCATTGAATATCTATTTTGATCTTTTTTTTTAAAAAAAAAAATCTACATCATTATTGAACCAGTGATGATCGAAGTGGTCAGGTCAAATAATAATATATTCAGTAATTGAACTTCTGGTTCAATACGATTCTTCAAATTTGAATAACTATTTAATCCAACAAAAGATAGTTAATTCTCGAAAATATGATTAATTATGATATAATCATATAAAAATCAATGTCCACATGACATGAGTTGTATGTTTTCCTTCGGAGATAAACACAAATTCATAAATTGCAAATATGATATATTTTTCGAAATATGTGCTACTTCGAGACCATGTTGTATTTTATTATTATTTCTTCAATAGCAATATGTGAACATTCGTCTAAAATATTGAAAATTATCAAGTGACATTCCTTTGGAATATTAATTATACAGGAATTCCATTTGTATAGAAAAGATCCACAGAATTTCACCAAAATAGAGACAACAGTGAATTCCACCGTGTATTTAAAAAGAAAAAAATTGTGGGCCCCACTCTTGTGTGAGTGTTCTGTTGCATTTCTGTGGAATTTATTTCTGTACATGTAGCACTTTCGTTAATTATAATGTTATGCAACTTCGGGGACAACAACGAACTAATGATTAGATAAAAACGTTTGTGTTGAAAACGCTGTATAAAATAAAAGTAATCTATAATATATTAAATATCAAATCATGTAAGAATCATTTTTTGGACAATTTTAACCCTACTACAATTCAATTATTTCAATAATACATTGATTTTGGTTTTTCAATATATAATAAATAATACAAAATCCTTATTATGCATGAATTTCGTATTATTAATTCTTAATTGATTAACATTCACATTAATCTAGATTCAATGAATCTTGATCTACATGAATTAAGAATTATTATAAATGAATTTATTTATATTCGTGTATCTAAAAATTTTAATGAGGGCTTAAATTCATGTATTAGTAATTAATTCTTATGTATCAAATGTAGAATAAAAATGTTGCTCATTTGTAGTATTTTATAATCACAGAAAATCTGAATCATAAAAGTTGAGTTTTGAGAGTCTAATTTTCTTCTCTTAAATTTCTATTTTAAATTTTATTTTCTTTAATTCTTTTGAAACTTATCAAATCCTCCTAACAAATTAATATCAAATATTATTTTTACAACACTTATAAAATATTTCATAATAACGTGCAATGCACGTTTAACTCTGACTAGTAGAACAAAAAGAGAAAAAAATATTAGAGTCAAAAGTCAAGCGTGTTAACCAATGCCCCATATTTATAGAGTGAGTTACAATTGGAATGAAATAAATCTTCTAGACTAAGATTTATCTCATTATTTTAGAACAAATTATTATTATATGAAATTTTTGATAGTCATCAAGCATTCTATATTTGATCTTGTTCTGTATAATACTTGTGATCAAATAAACGAAGTGGCTTGATACGCTATTCACCACAA
Organism: Fraxinus sp. D2006-0159; assembly: GCA_903798375.1. Taxonomy (NCBI): domain Eukaryota; kingdom Viridiplantae; phylum Streptophyta; class Magnoliopsida; order Lamiales; family Oleaceae; genus Fraxinus; species Fraxinus sp. D2006-0159. The sequence goes on along the minus strand of CAIGRQ010265341.1, from coordinate 2,900 downwards.
TCAGATTATCGGCCGAGGCATAAAGTTTCTTATTTTTTGTCGATCTTTGTCAGGGATGCTTCCCTTTTTGGCGGTTGGCTTCCCATTTCTGACCAATATCTCAGGGTCTAATGATGTATAAAATGAAGGGTACGCAGTATTGATGAAGGTCGAAGGATCCTCTAATCACGGATAAGGCGAAAATACGTAGTGTTAATGTTGCATTTGTTGAAAGTCACGTTTCAATTCTAATACATTTTAAAAGAATAGGTCAGGCGTCTTGCTTTTGTTGAATTAATTTAATCATTTAGATGCTATGTAGGCTTTTCTGGTGTCGAATCATCAAGTCCGTTAGCTTTTATGAAACGTGGATGAATAGAGTGACGGATGATAAACAAGAAATAAAATTTGTGAATCGATTTTGAATCCATGTCGGTGGAGTGATCAAATTGAAAGGCATAATAGTTACCGGTTGTAGTTTCAACCCGCAGGTTGAAGTCTAAAGAATGAACTAAAAACCGTTCACTGTTACATGGCTTTATATCTCAATCTATATTTAGACCATGTGTTTTGCTATGATCTTGTTTTGGTTTTGCAACCACAATTGCTGTTCTTGCAGCAATTTCTGTTGATTCATGGTACTATTAAACATCTGATCACCAGAAAATGCAGTATTCACATATGGCGCGAATGGGTCATTCTCGAAGTGCGCTACAAACGTTGCCTCATTTGGATTTTGAACCGAAAATGTAGGGGTTGCTTGAAATGAAGGTGAAGGACTCACTTGGGATGAAGGTGTAGGGCTGGCTATAAATGTAGGTGTTGATGATGAAAACGTGTGTACAACTGGAACATTAGTCGTAGAAATAGCAAATTCGAATGCATCCTGCAGGAAGGGGTTATAATGGTTTGATGGCAATGTACTTTGGTTATACAAACTGTCCAAGGAAGTTGCTGATAAGCTGTTATTGTTTTGTATTGGCTGAGTGGCTTGTGGTTCTGTAAATAGTACAAGCTCCCAACCATTTCTTAAATCTGCTGAAGCATTGTTCTCTACTGGTTGTGTCAATTCTGGTTCAGGATATTTGTTGAAGCTGTTGGCAGAGTTACTGGAGGGTACGTTTGGTGATGCCGATAGTGTCTCGGCTATTACCATCTCCCAATCTATGATAGAAGTAGACTCCGAGGCCTTTGGCTTCTGCTCCTGTTCTTGATCTTGCTCGCGGTTCTTCTCGTCTGGATCTGACCAATCGTCTAATGAAACGAGATCAGCCATTGAATTTGACACGGGCAATGAATGGGTTGAACCTGATTCACTTACTCCAAATACTTCATCATGCTGTGTTCGTTTCTCAAACTGACCTGAATAAGCCTCCAGGTCTATTGAGATTGATGGGCTCTTCCCAGTTTCCGTGGCACTAATTAGGTCTTCCAAGGAAGTACCTTGGGAACTGTACTTGGAAGTCCGCTTGTAAAGTCCATCGGTGGTGGCGGTGTATTCAGTCCGTCCATCGTAACTATCAAGCCGTCCGAACTTTTGATCGGCATTTGGTGGTGGTCCGAGAAGTGGCAAAGGCCGATTTGGAGAGTTTTTCAGAAACGAAGATTGATCTTTCAAAAATTCTTGCAGTGTTTCGATCAGCTCCTCAGATATTGCCTGAATACTTGGAAATTCCGAAGTCCTCCCAATGCCTATACTTTTACATAAGCTATAGAAAGCATTGAGTTCTTCGAATTGCTTCGCAGCCTTGACACAAGTTTGAAATGCGCTAATGCAGTTCTGGTACTGTAAATGAAAGAAACTATCGAGAAGAAGGGAAAGTCCATCAGAAATGTCTTTGTATAAATCAAAACTTTCTTGCACGATGGCATAAAGACATATTTTTACCAAACGATTCATCTTGGCTGCACCAGTTGGGCGTGTGGCTATGGCTCGTTCAAGCAATCGTTGCCAATACGAGATTCTATCAAGTAACATTGCTGGTTTCATGTCACAGACATGTTCATTAGTCCTCTTGTTCCGATGGTAGCTCCAGCTTTCCCTCTCCTGGTGTGTATATCTACGTTGAAGCTTCCCCGTCAGAAAGCAATCCAAACGCTCATCAAGATAAAGAGCAAATGTACGAACAAATGCGGTGTAATCCCAAGGGCTTGAATTCGAATCATCTCTGAAGCTTGATAGATTAAGAATCTTGGCACCCCTTTTCATCGCATGAAGAACTTCTCGTGGGAAATAAGGATCGCCATCTTGAAAGATTCGAAGAACAAGCATCAACGATTTTAAGGCAACAACCCAATTACGTGTTCTGCCTATCCGTTTGCCAATTGCACGGGCACAAGCAGCAGAATAAACTTTGTTAGACGAAACCAGCTGCAAGATTTCGTATATGTATCTATAATCAATTGGGATGTCATCATGGGTCGTGGCTTTCAGCACTGCAACGTCAAGAGCTGAAGAATTGTTGCTTGTAACCTTGGCAAGGCTAATGCTGGTTTGATCTTTCACTGCGCCAATTGCCTTCTTAAGCTTGCTTGGCATTCTTACGCGTCATTCACCCGTCCACAGCTGAAAATACCACGTTGTGCTACAAACTATTTCTATATCGAAACCATACATAGAAAACAAAACACTTCGTTTGTAATGTGTTAAAAAATTTCTTCTTTTTTGTTTTGAGAATGATAGGGGCAAAAAATGTGTAAACACTATTTGGTTTTGGAATAACCTTTTTCATAATTTTTTTTTCTCAAGAGTAGATAAAATAGTGGGCTTCCTTAAGTCTCTCCTAGCCTCATAAATGGACATGGTCTAGACTTCTTATAGTTAATATTTTGTGCCATAGAATAAGTTCCTTCTTCAAAGACTACAAGTGCGGGGATTTTGGCATAGACTGTTGGAATTGACCAAAATAATTATGGAATAA
>CAIGRQ010265291.1:0-10231 GCA_903798375.1 Fraxinus sp. D2006-0159 | reverse complement strand
TCTTTATAAATTTTGTTAATTCTATAAGTTTTAGGACTTCTCTTTTGATATCATAATTGCAGGGGTTAAATTCTATGTTCATAAATTCTTAGGGACTTAATTGAAGTTTCTAAATTCTTATAGTGGCTTTAGTTACAGATTTTTATATAAAAGGGTATTTTAGGAAGAAATTTCTTTCTGTAATGTTTCTGTAATGATTTTTCTGTACTTGAAGATTTCTTCTAAAATCTTTGCTTAGAGTTGAAAGTGCATGAAAGCTTAGCTCAACGTCTACTTGTTTGTAGATCTCATCCTTTAGAATTCATTTTCTGATTTTTTTTCCTAAGTGGGCCTATTTGACCCTCATTTTCTAAAATTCATTTTCCCTAAACTTATTTTCAACTATACATTCTCTTACTAAAATAATTTTGCACTTAGACAAATAGCTTTTCCCTACTTTTAAGAATACATTTTCCAAAAATATCACCTTTTTTATAATATATATATATATTCCAAAAAAATCTCTACCAAACAAGGGCTAAGTGTTGCAGAGCTTGAGTTTACTTGCTAGTAGACCTTCTTCTTTGGAATCCCATTTTGAAACTCTTGTTAAGTGTTGAAGCACATGCAACATTAGCTTAGGTCTATTTATGAGACAATCTTCATTCTTTGAAATCTTTCTTGGATTTTTTACTAAGTGTTACGGTACATGCAAGCATAGGACGGGTCTGCTTGCTAGGCAATCTTCTCCTTTAATAGGTATTCTCATTTGGAATTCGTTTTTGGAAATTTGCTTAATGTTACAGTACATACAAGTTTAGCTCGAGTCTACTTGTTAGCAGATCTTTTCTTTTGAAATTCTCTTTTAGGCTTTTTGTTGTGTCTTGCAGCACATCAAGCTTAGCTCAACTTTGCTTACTAGCGCATGAATTTCTATGAAATTCCTCTTTAAATTTTTTATAAGCGTTCCAACACATAAAAACTTAGCTCAGGTCTATTTGTTAGTAGATCTTTTCTTTTTTTAGAATTCTTATTGCATCATCTAGTTTAGCAGAGAATTCAAGTAGCTATCATTGCCTGATTAACACTTCAATCTCTTCTTTTATAGGTAACGACATTTGTTCGTGTCATGGTGTCAACTTATGGTATTGGCATTACTTTCTCTAATTGTGGTATATGGTATTCTTCATTAGTGGTGGTGGCATGAAGATTTCTTTATCCCTTACTTACATAATGACCCCTTCTAGAGAAGTGTTAAAATGATTATATTCCTCAAATCATTTTAGGAATGGACAAATCTCGAAGCCCCTTTCTCTTTTCTAGCATGGGTCTTTTTTATTTTTTCTCTTTAGGCCGACATATATCTCTAATCTCAGTCTTTTGTTCCTCCCGGACTAACACCTCTTCTGCTTTTATGTGTTTTTGCCTTCTTAAGAACTCATGGTAGGATTTTGGTCATTCCTCATGGATTGACCATCAAAACTTCGTCCCGATTCTTACTTAGATACGACAGCAATCGGATTAGCATCACTGGCCTCCATAATCTAATTATTGAACCTATCGAGATAATTTTTCATGGAATCACTTCTTCCTTACTTGATACTCACCATTCTTTCGAAGTGAGCCAAGCACTTCATCCCATGAATTGGGCTAGGAAGATGATGGCAATGTCGTTCTAGCTTCTTATCAACCTTTGGGACAACTTCTTCAAGTGGTCCGACATAGTACTACACAACATCATTCGTTTGAAGGAATCTAATTGGTTGGTGAGTGTTGCATTTTTTTATGTCGCAAGTGTACATTATCGTAACAAGTAATATAATGGACCTTTGAGTTCCATGATCGTTCTCATGAAAACAATACTTTACTACTTAGCTTAATTATCTCTACGTTTTATACAAAATGGATATTAGGGCATACAATTTCATCAATTGATTACTTTGAATTCTTAAATCAAGATTCATAACTTAATGTAGTGTTCGATCGAATTATTTTAATGTATTCAATTTACCTCTCTCAAGTTCTTATTGAGCATATCTGTATAATTCAATTTCATATCTCTATGTAAATTAATCTTAGCTAAATGCAATTATTGTTCTATGAATCCATATAATGACCGCAATACTTAGCATACGTATCTCTACGTTTTATACTAATTATTGGATTTTAATATGTGGTCTAAACATAAAATTCATCTCTCGATTCGTAAAAGATCAAACTCGTTGAGTTTTTTTTATCAAATAACTCAAAGCATTAAATACATGACTAAAATCAACACATATATGATGAAAGAACTAGAATCTTAAATAAAAGAAATAAATGGTCTCAAATAAATTACGCTGTTCGCCCTAATGTATGATTTAGCTACTCATGATCGATGACAAAAAAAAAGATGATAACAAAGTACATCACCGAATTTGAATAACGATGTAGAAAAAAGGATGAATTTTGCACCAAAATCTTCTCGTTCTTCCAATGAATTATTCTCGTGATTTCTTGATTTTTTTCTCCTTCGATTTGCTTTCTGATTAGAATGTAAAATGCTATATTTTTCACCCATTTATCTTATGCTTTTGTGATTAATTGATGTTTAAATGTACTCATTATTCTTATATTCTGATTTAGGTTGTGATTGGATTAATATGGTGGAATTTAAAAGAAACAAGCGAAAAAGAACTTAAGTGAAAGAAAATAAAAGTTCAAGGACCTTATTGCAAATATTCAAAAGATGACTCGAAAAGCAAAATGAAGTTGTAAAAGACTTGATGACTAATTGATAGAAGACATGAAGCATTGGAGGAAGAAAAACGAGAAAAGAAACCAAGAATCGAGAAAACAAAGCTCGAGGACTAAGACGCAACAATTGTATAGATATCAATGCTATGCGGTCGCAAGCACGGTTTCAAAGAAATGAAGGCCAAGTTTCAACTGAAATATGTGGCCACATGCATTTAACTATGCGGTTGCATAGTACACTTCTGATGCGCGATATCTGGTTTCCGAATTTGACTAAAACACTTGTGGAAATAAATTTCAAAACGTTTTTTAAACCCTAAAACTGTCCAGAAAACATACACACGCCCCCATTCCCTTTTTCTTTCTTTTTTCTCTTAGAATTTTCATGAGTAGCTAAATCTTTGCACTTGGTCAAAGGAAATTGAAGTCTCGGAACCAACCCAATTGTGAAATCTAATTTATTTTTATTGTTTAATTCATAATTTGAGTATTGAATGTTCTTGTGCACTTATTTTCATGATTGTTGCATTTAATTGTTAGGAGACCTACCAATTTATTATTTGTTGCAATCTATAGCTAAGTTAAATATCAAATCCGTAATTATTTGATCCCTTTAATTTATGAAGCAACTAGAATTTAATGATTTGCTGTGTCAGAAATTATTAAATCTTAGGAAGAACGTTTGATTAGATTAAATACAATCGCTTGTGCTGGTATTATTAAGTCTCATCGAGCTCTGTTACTAGATTAAATCTATAGTGCTTATCTTGGATTGTTTAGTAATTAGGGTTAATTGGATCGTTTGTTTTCTAATTAACTATAATTAAGGAAAGATAGGAAAATAATTTCAACGGTGAATATTCAAAGTGTTAATTGATATATATATTTGCATCTATGATCAGTTGTAAAATTCTGATGGTGGATGTGGGTTTAGACCAAGGATTGTTCTTTTGATTGCTCTCGATATTTTAATTTAAGTTGATCATTATTTAATTTCTTTAAAATAGTTTGCGTATAACCAAAATCCCCCAATTATTGTTTACATAGCATAAAATTAGACTAATCACTCTTCGCGGGATCGATCATTACTTCCACTACTATATTTATTTTTTTGAGGTAAATGTTTTATTTTTGGGTGCTGCGACAGCACACCAAATTTTGGCGCCGTTGTCGGGGAATGATTTAGTTTATTTTTATGCTTCTTATTTGTTTATTTCATTCAAGAAAAATTATTAATCTTTGATATTTACAGTTTCGGTAGAATTTTCCTTATTTGTTTTTCATGACTTTTTAAGAGTTTCCTTGATTGTGTATGACTGTAACTCGATTTTCATATCAATGTGATTTGCAGTATGATCAAAAAATAGAGAGAGCTTTACGCAGGTTAAGGATTGGCACTCGACAAAATTTCAAAGAAAACGATCTCGATCTTGATTTCCTATTTGCTAGTGATTCTGATTTGGAGGACAAGGAAGTCATGGCTGGAAATCGAACTTTGAAAGAGCTTGAAGCCCCTAATTTGAATCAACAACCATTATACATAACGTTCCCTACTTAAGATGCTACTACTACTTTTGAACTAAAATCTGGACTAATACATCTCTTGCCCAGTTTTCATGGTCTTACAGGTGAAGATCCTCATAAGTATCTAAATGAGTTTCATGTGGTTTACATGAGCATGAGACCCACGCAAGTGACTGAAGAACAGATTAAATTAAAAGTCTTTCCGTTTCGCTTGAAGGATTCGGCTCAGGATTGACTATATTATCTACCCTTAAGGAGTATTACCACTTGGACGAGATATTAAGGTTGTTTTTAAGAAATATTCTCTAGCTTCAAGGGCAGCCAACATTCGAAAAGAAATCAGTGGTGTAAGATAGGACAACATAGAGTCCCTACATGCATACTAGGAGCATTTCAAGAAGTTATGAGCAAGTTGCCCCCATCATCAAATTAGTGAGCAACTTCTCATCCAATACTTTTATGAAGGCCTTTTACCCACTGATAAGAGTACGACTGATGCTTCTAGTGGAGGAGCTTTGGTAGATAAAACTCCCGAGGGCACAAAGAGCTTAATTGTAAACATGGCAGCCAGCTCTCAACAATTTGGCACTAGACTTGACCTTCCTTCTAAACATGCTAATGAGATAAATATCTCATCCATTTAACAACAAATTGCAAGTCTAACTTCTTTTGTTCATCAAATGGTTGCAGGTAATATGCAGACAACAAAGGCTTGTGGGTTTTGTTCAGTAGTGGGACATCCAACCAACATATGTCCAACTCTTCAAGAGGAACTTATTGAACAAGTTAATGTAGCAGGTGGCTTTCATGGACAACCGTAAAGGAACTATGATCCATATTCGAACATGTATAACCAAGGTAGAGGGATCATCCTAATCTTAGCTATGGGAATCTACAAGTAAATCAGCCCGTAAATCAAAATCGCCCAAGTTTCCAAAAATATAAGCAGCCATATCCTCCTAGACAACTACCGAGCCAGACTTCCAATTCAGGTATATCTTTAGAAGATATTGTTAAGTCTTTTGCAACTAACGTTTTGCAATTCCAACAGGAGACAAAACAATTCCAATAAGAGGCCAATGCAAGTATTCAAAGTTTGGACAATTAGATGGGCCAGATGGAAACCGTAATTAGTCGACTAGAGGTGCAAAGTTCGAGAAAATTACCCTCTCAAACAGTAGTGAATCCAAGAGAAAATGCTAGAGCAATCATCTTAAGAAGTGGTAAAGAGGTTAAGATTCCAGTAAAGGCGGCCCCTACATCATCGAAGCAAGAAAAAGGGAAAAATTTTGTTGCAGACATGAATGTTCCAAATGACAATGAAATACCAAAGCATAAATTTCTACCTCTTTCTGATTATAAACCAGTATCCCATTTTCCTCAAACTTTAGCAGAATCTAGGAAATATGAACAAAATCAAGATCTATATGAAGCTTTTCGTAGATGCAAGGTAAATATTTCACTGTTAGATGCTATTAAACAAATACCTCGTTATGCTAAGTTTTTGAAATAATTGTGCACAATTAAGAGGAAACAGAAACTTAAAGGATGTGATAAGGTGAGAGTTAGGGAGAATGTCTATGCAGTTATTCAAAGAAAACTCTGTGCGAAGTGCAAAGATCCAGGTACATTTACTATCCCTTGTACGATAGGGACACTAGATTCGAGAAGGCCATGTTAGATTTAGGAGATTCTATTAATATCATACCATATTCTATATATGTTTAGGTGAAACTTAGACCTTTAAATAACACTGGTGTTGTGATTCAATTGACTGATAGATCTAATACCTAAGAATGTAGTTGATGATATCCTTGTGCAAGTTAATGATTTGATTTTTCCCGTTGATTTCTATATGCTTGATATGAAAAATAAAATCAAACTACCCCTATTTTATCAGGAAAATCATTCTTAAAGACATCCAAAATTAAGATAGATGTTCATAGTGGCATACTCACTATGGAATTTGGTGGTAAAACAATTAAATTTAATATTTAGGATGCCATGAAATATTGTGAAGATAATAATCATGTTTATTCTATTGATATGGTTGATTATTTAGCAAAGGATTTTTTGAAATTGATGGAAAAGATGGATTAGAAGTTGTCATTAGTAATCATCTTGAGAGAGAATGAGAATTTTACCTTAAGCACTGATTTACGGAAAATGGTTGTAGTGTTGAATGATTTTCCTTGATTACAAAAGTTAGGTAACATTCTTTATATAGCGCTACCAGTTTCTAACGAGAGACATGTACCCTCTGTTTTCTAGGCTCCCACTATAGATTTGAAGCCTTTCCCTAGCCATCTCAAGTACGTGCTCCTTGAAGATGGAGAAAGTTTACCAATGATCATCTCCATTAAAAAACTTAATGCACCACAAGAAGAAAAGCTTATGCAAGCTCCTTAAGGAGCATAAGACGGTTATTGGTTGGAAAATTGCAGTTATTAAAGGAATTAGCCCATCTACATGCATGCATCATATTTTACTTGAATTTCCTAGCCACCTCAAGTACGTGCTCCTTGAAGATGGAGAAAGTTTACCAATGATCATCTCCATTAAACTTAATGCACCCAAGAAGAAAAGCTTGTGCAAACTCCTTAAGGAGAATAAGACGGCTATTGGTTGGAAAACTGCGGATATTAAAGGAATTAGCTCGTCTACATGCATGCATCATATCTTACTTGAAGAGGGAGCAAAATCTTCCCATCAAGTCATCAACCACAAAGAAGTTTGAGCCCGCCTATGATGAATGTAGTGAAGAAGGAGATCCTCAAACTTCTTGAAGTTGGAGTGATTTACCATATTTCGGATAGTACTTAGGTTAGCCCGGTTCAAGTGGTTTCTAAAAAGACTGGAATAACTGTTGTGAGAAATCAGAATAATGAGTTAGTTCTTACCCGTTCAGAATGGGTGGCAGGTTTGTATAGATTGTAGAAAATTAAATGTTGTGACCTACAAGGACCACTTCCCTTTACCTTTTATCGATCAAATGCTTAAAAGATTAGTTGGTCATTCTTACTATTATTTCCTTGATGGTTATTTAGATTATTTTCAAATTGCAATAGCTCCGGTGAATCAAGAAAAGACTAATTTTACATGCTCATTGGGACTTTTGCATATCGTTGCATGCCCTTTGGACTTTGCAATGCTCCAGCCACTTTCCAAAGGTTTATGACTAGTATACTTTTAGATTATATTGAGTGTATCATAGAATCTTCATGGATGATTTCACAGTTTATGGAGACTCCTTTGATATTTGTTTGCATAACCTTACGCTTGTTCTTCAGAGATGCCTAGAAACTAACCCTGTGTTAAATTCTAAAAAATATCACTGTATGGTTGAACAAGGTATAGTTTTGGGTCATGTTGTTTCATCTAAGGGAATGGAGATAGATAAAGCTAAAATTGATATCATTCAATCTTTACCTTATCCCACTAGTGTGCGAAAAGTTCATTCTTTTCTTGGACATGCAGGTTTTTATCGTAAATTCATCAAAGACTTCTCCAAAATAGCACTACCTCTATGCAAGTTGCTACAAAAAAGATGTGGCTTTTGAGTTTGATGAGGCATGTAAAAAGGCGTTTGATAAGCGTTGAAACTGTTGACATCTACCCCTATTATCTAACCTCCTAACTGGAACTTTTCTTTTGAGATAATGTACGACGCAAGTGATTATGCAGTGGGCTCAGTTTTGGATCAATGGAAAAGTATCCCATGCCATTTATTATGCTTCTAGAATTTTGAATGATGCCGAGAGAAATTATTCTACAACTGAAAAAGAACTTTTAGTTGTTGTTTTTACTATAAAGAATCTCTCTGCGTGTGTGATATTACCTCGGTATGTGAATATTTAAATTATTTGGTTACTAATATGTTACCTCCTGGTTTGTCTATGGCTCAAAGAGATGAGGTCAAGAGTGATGCTAAACATTATGTATGGGATGACCCATACTTATGGAAGCATTGTGCAGATCAAGTGATAAGAAGGCGCTTTCCTGAAAATGAGATCATTTTTATTCTCACCTTTTGTCATTCTTATGCTTGTAGATGTCACTTTGGAAGTAAGAGGACGGCGAGAAAAGTGCTAGAATGTGGTTTCTATTGGCCATCTTTATTCTAAGATTAATATTCTTTTTGTAAGTCATGCGAACATTGTCAAAAGATAGGTAATATATCCTAAATGAATGAAATGCCACAAACACCCATACTATTTTGTGAAATTTTTGATGTTTGGGGAATTGATTTCATGGGACCGTTCCTTGTATATTTCGGTTATGTTCACATTTTGCTTGCTGTTGATTATGTTTCAAAAAAGGTGGAGGCTAAGGTTACCAAGATTGGTGATTCTAAAGTTGTTGTGGCTTTTATCAAGTATAACATAATTCTCTAGGCTTTGAATCCCAAAATCTCTAATAAGTGATCGAGACACTCATTTTTGCAATCGAACTGTGGAGACTTTGCTGAGAAAGTACCATGTAACCCACAACGTGTCGACTGCCTATCATCCGCAAACTAGTGGGCAAGCGAAAGTGTCAAACTGAGAGATCAAGTCCATCCTTGAAAAGACGGTCAATCCAAGCAGAAAAGATTAGAGTTTGCTCTTAGATGATGCCTTGAGGGCATAGAGGAACGCATACAAGAAGCCCATTGGCATGCCACCTTATCGGTTGGTGTTTGGGATAGCATGCCACCTTCCAGTTGAATTAGAACACAAGGCTTATTGGGCTATCAAGAGTTTCAACATGAAGATGGATGAAAGTGGAGAACATAAGAAGTTACAACTATAAGAATTAGAGAAAATTCGCAATTATGCCTATGAGAGTGCAAGGATTTACAAGTAAGAGACGAAGGCTTTTCATTAGAAGATGATCGCTAGGAAGGAGTTTAAAATTGGTCAAAAAGTCCTTCTATACCATTCACGACTTCGGTTGTTTCCAAGTCTCCAAGTAGAGATGTGACAACACTGGACCTTGATGATCTAGTTTATACTTGTTGAAGAAGAAAGTACTGAGTCAAGTCAATGACAATAAACAAAGGTATTGCTTGGGAGGCAACCCAAGAGGAGTTTGTTCCTTTATATTTTTATTTTTACATTCATATTGTGGTTATTTTTATCATTTTCTTTGCATTTTACCTTATATTGAGGGCAATGTAAGCTTTAAGTGTGGGGAGAGGATGAGTTTTTTTTATATTAATGTGAATTTAAATTATGAAAAGAAATAAAAATAAAATAAAATATTGAAAAAAAAGTGGTGGTTTTCAACGATTTTTGGTTGTGTATGCTATTTGCTAGATTCAATTAAGTTTTTGAAGAACTCATAACATGATTGAATATGTAATCTCACAATTTAGAGTTAATTAGTCAAGTTATTTTCTTTGGGGATGATAGTAATTGAATTTTGTAGACAAAAGTGAGTGAGATTTTGAGCTTTTAGACGACACATTCATATCAGTCTCACTATATCTTTCGTGAGTGGTATTTTCTCATGGATTTGTTTATTAGAACTTGCCTTGATTCTCTTCAAGATCATAATGATACATGCATGCAAGCATAGTGGCGGACCCAGGATGTAAACTCAGTCTGGGCGGACGTTGACTAGTCAACATCGACCATCAGCGATCGTAAGAGCGAGATCATTTATTAATATTTAATTATATAATATTAAAAAGTATTCAATATTAATGTAAACGCACTAAAACGTAAAAATTATATATATATGAAAATGTAGTTCATTACAACCAAAAGTACTAAAGAAAATAAGCAATACAACTAAAAGTACGGAACGGGATCGAATAGAACCGAACTGAACCAAACCCGAACGGTTCCATTTATTAAATACCCGAAAATTTTGAATCGGTTCGATCCTAATGAGAACCGAACTTTGTCTTACTTTAAAAGAGTGTGTTCCATTGAAATTGTAACTGACATTTGGAACTCTATATATGGATCATTGTTACAATGAATAAACACTTTCCATTTCTTCTCTC
>CAIGRQ010265258.1:0-10534 GCA_903798375.1 Fraxinus sp. D2006-0159 | reverse complement strand
TAGATGTATCTCAATTGGTCAAGAGTTGACCCAATTAGAAACATCTATTAGAGCTTGAATCTTGTGAGTCCAATTGGGTCTCTCTCTTGGCTCCAAAAAGGTGTGAGACTTAATTGGTCTACTACAATAAAGTCCAAGAGGATTAATGCAAATATGTAACTCTAAGTTGAGTTATAATATGCCCTTCTAAGGGCACATTTGGCTAATGATTGAGTTTATGCCTATTCCATTATTCTCACAAGAGGAAAGGCATCTTGAGAACACAAGGGAGAAGATCTAAAGGAGGAAGCAATTAGCTTGGCTATTGAAAGTTCCTTCAAGATTATCATCTCACCCTTATGTGTGAGGATTCAAAATAAAACACCAATGATCTCAAATGATTTTCTAAGATCCACCATGCATTTGGGTTTAATCTTCAAAGGAAAATTAATTTCTTATTTTGAGGATTAGATACCCATTTCCAACAAGAAGAAGAGAACAAATAAAAATAACCAATAAAATTATGTTCTTCAAAGTTCAAATTGTAGTTTAGAAATCATTGGTGCAGTACCTTCTTCGCCCAATGTTATCAAGGCTTCCTGGAGTTTGACGTGAAGTTCATTTCCAAATCATCCCCCGCTAATTTTGTCGATTTCTGGTTGTCTTTTTGTTCCTTAACCCTCCATTTTGTATCAATGGTCTGTGTATGTTTAGAGGGATTAATTTCTTTCAACTCAAATCTCCTGTTTTGGACTTGTCCCATCTTTTTCTTCATTCGTAATACTTTCTTGTTTACAGTTATTGATCAGTGAATGCTACTCCTGTTGGGCTTTTCTGTGAACCTTGGGTGTGTTTGAACCACATTATTTTAGAAGAATGTATTCTGGAATAGTAGATTGATGGAAAATGTGTGGTTGAAAAAGAGGGAAATTTGTTTGATGTGATGGAAAATATTATTTTATGGAAGAATGTATGGTTGAAAATGAGTAGAAGAATGAGAATGAAAATTTTAATGTGTACCAAACAGGGTAATCTGACAAGTTTTTTCTTCAATTTGTTCATCATTGTCCCTTCCTGCATGAAATTAAACATTCAGTGCTAATTAATGGTATACATGGTTAAGCTTTCAAAATACTTTCATATAGTTGCTAAAGTTACGATCATCACTTTGATCCCTTAAAAGAGTTTTCAGTTTGCTCCTGGGTTATAGTGAAATATCAGGGACTAAAATTATTAAACTCGAGCATTTTCGAGTACGTTTGATATGCTAAACTGTTAAGATTTGGGGTTCATCTTAAAGGGTTAATCTTGTTAAGAGGAATAGTCCAAGCTATTATAAATTGGTTTATATTTTCATCTTTATTTGATGTGAGATTTTATCCCTTAACATGCCTCGCAAGATGGTGGATCGTTTGAGCAGACCAATCTTGAAATCCGTGTGCTCAATTTTTTTTTAGTCTTAATCGGATCGAATTGTTCGTTAGAATTTAACAGGCTCTGATACCATGTTAAGACGTAAGGTTCCATCTTAAAAGTTCAACCTTATAAAGAGGAGTAACTCAAACTCTTATAAATTAGTTTATAGTTTTATCTTTATTTAAACTAGGCAGAATCGAGATATGTTTGTCTATTATTACCTCTAGTCTCGTCAAACGTACGAAATATATCTTTTAACGTGTTATAGGCAGCTCCCTTTCTCCCTCGAAACACACAACACATTTACCTTGTTTAATATATACTTTTTCTTCTTGTTTAACTTTCCTTTGTCCAACAATCGAAACTTGTTAAACATTTATGAGATCTTGGGTGGGAATAGGCTTTCGAAGATAAAAGCATGCACATTCACTTAGGGCTGTCTTTGACAGGTCCCTATTTCCACTTGGAAGACATCACTGCAAGGGAGTGAAATCAGAAGAAATTGCTGTCGAGAAATGTTAGGATCACACACTTTAGTGAGCTAGGTCTTGATTCGGACCTGCTCCAATAAAACAACAAATCAAGTTTTACTCTTAATAAATTTGTCGTTGATTGTGAACTCGTAAATTGCAATCCAATAAATTCAGAAATAGGTTTAGTACTCTAGATTCAAATTCAATCACAATTTGATTACCTTATTTTTGACGTAGAGCATTAACTTATTAAAGTACAATTGCCATAAGCACGTACGATACACTTGATGAGGTGTACACTTACATCGTGTTTGATATGTATTATCGAATAATTTAATTAAATGTCATTAATGTCTATGCATAAGTGATTTGATGAATTATATTTTTAACTTCTTTTTCTAACACCAAATATGCCATTAATGTCCACGCGAAAATGACAAATCATTTGTTGTCCATCTTATATGCGGGTTTTCATATATAAATAACAAGTGCTACCTACTTTTAACCACTCATTTATATCTATTTATAATTTAAATCGTTTATACATTTTCCAAACACCAATGAGTAATGATATTTAGTTCAACCGTACCACTAGTATTTATCACTAGTCTATGTGGCAGTGTGATCAATATCACATTGTCCCATAAAGTTATAATGTGTATTTTTTTTTCTTTTTACAATGTAGTGGCATCCCAACTACCATATAAATTGAAATTAAACATAATAAGGTTGAATAACAATATTCAATTTCAATATAGTCATTCTATGCACATCCACTAGAAAAAAGACATCAAAGCCTTTGTTTGGGTCTCATTAAATTTTGCTAAATTTTACATTTTAAGAAATAAGTCATAAATAAGCTGGTAGTATTTATAGATCTTACAAAATATTTGATTAAAATAAATGTTTTGACTTTGAAAAGTAACATTTAAGAAAAACAAACGAAACTCAAACAAAAGCCAAGTTGAAACTAAATAATAAATTTAATGATCCATTGAGATGAAATCAAAATTGAAGGACCAGCGGTAATTGGAACACAAGTTTAATGACACTTACGTCCATTAACATTATGTCAACCCATATGTACATACATATGTACACATAGCATGAACCAACGTTTTTTCACCCATTTGGAGTACGGTGATAATATGTCTATGCTTACAAATAATGGTAAGGTCTCCTTCGATGAGAATGTGATCGAGAGATACATTTCCGGCATAGTCAACTTTTGCAATGAGAGGATCGTAGCATTTGCTTCCATTATCTCGTTCCCCATACTTGAGTGCTGTGGACTCTAATCTTTCTCCATACGTGGCATTCGAGCATTGGCTCACTCGGCAACTATTGGATCAGAGATCGCATTTTCACGTGCAGAAAGATAACGCTTTTTAGCCCCACTACAAATTAGCACTTTATATGCATTGTCAGACCAAAAAGTGACTTCTAAAAGACAGAGGGACAATCGAGTTAGATAACATGCCTAAACTCCCGTCCCATGTCCTTTTGCCCGAACATGCTCATTCCTGTGATTATCTTTATCCATTTCCCTCTTTTTTAATCCATACAGATATAGCCACAAGGGTTTCTGATTTTCTGCGGATCCAAATAAGTCAACTGTTTGGAAAATGATCACAGGTTGGTGCTACTTTTATTTATGTTCATTGTACTTCAGTCTTGGAGTTTCTTAGAAGGAAACGATGAGAAATTACTGCAAACTGGTTTCTGTTTTAGCATATTTGGTACGGGATTGGATAGTATTCGCTAGTATGTCAAAAGAGTTCAGTGTATCGTCTATTTAATACTTCATACAGAATTTAAGTTTTCTGGGAGCTTTAATTTAATTTTCACGGGAGTTGAGAATGGTATGTGCATTATGATCTAATCTGACGATTCTTCGTGTTGTGGGTTTGTGGATTCTAATTTCTCTGCGAATAGTTTGAAGTATATGGTTCACTATGCATGCTATGGGTAAAAATTCCAGATTGGTAAGGTTTTGGATACTCCTTGTAATAAGTTTGAAATTTTAAGATTGAACCCAAGTCTTAATAATGCATGATGCATCCCTCTGACGATCTACTGAGTTTGGTAACCAACTAAAGACTTATGCAGTTTCTGTGCATGGATTGGATTGAATCATACTTGATTTTGAATGTTACTACTTACTATTATTAGCTCAATTTTGGTTCTGTTGGATCACATATTCATTATGTTATTTGATTTTCACTGTGATGCTTTATTTGAATGTCAAACGAGATATTAATGTCTAGGGAACTGTAATTTTTACTTGATGCTGATTCTATTTTGCCCCCTTTGTGCTCCCAGATGCTGGTTAACTCAATTGCCTTTCACAATCCTAAATTGCATCTGGTTGGTTTTGGTGTGAGTCCATTCTATAAGAGGTTTAACAGATCCCTGATCATTTAATGTTCCATTTTCGGTTCCAAATCTTGGTGCATTACTCGGACATCCTCTTATTGATTTATAATTGTATATTGAGAAAGAAAACTGTTGATTGGATTTTGAACTGGAATATACTTCATAATTAGTTTTTGGGTTACTTGAGTGGAAGAATACAGCGATGGAGAACATTTGTGAATTTTGCATGGCATTAAGGCCAATTGTGTATTGCAAGTCTGATGCTGCACGCCTTTGCCTCTCCTGTGATGCCAAGGTTCATTCTGCTAATGCTCTTTCCAACCGCCACCCTCGCACTCTTGTTTGTGAGGCTTGTAGAAGACAACCGGTCTATGTTCGATGTTTTGACCACGAAATGTTCATGTGCCGAAGCTGTGATAATAGCCATCACGCCTCTTCTCAACATCAGAAAAAAGTGGTCAGAAGCTATGTGGGGTGCCCTTCTGCCCTGGATTTTGCTGCATTGTGGGGTTTTGACTTAAATGAATTGGAAAACAAAAGTAGTTTTAAAGATCATTATGTTTTTACTTCAGTTACATCAGATTCAGGTGTTGTTACTTCAAATATTCCTGCACAGTCATGTTCACGAAACCAAGGTTCCTCATTAGTTTCTGAAATTGACCATATGGTTTCTATTCTTTGTACAGAATCTGAAGAGGGATCTTGCAGTCAACAAACCGAGGTATAAGGACTAATGCCATGAACTAGAAGATTGACAAGTTTGATTGATTTTAAGCCTCCTTTGTTCATGGGGCTCCATTCAAAAAATTTGGCCATTGAAATTTGTTATCAATATTTAGTGGTTTGCTTTTTGATTATGTGCTTTGTGTTTCTAGGTAGTTAAGGATGATAAATGTCAGAAAAATACTTGCATGAGCATGATTCTGCAACAACTTCTAGATTTAAAAAGGCTACAGCTCTCTGAGGGCAGTGACAATTCTTGTTTAGTACGTGGCAAAGGGAAAACAGATCAATCATCAGTTAAGTGTGATGCAATTTCAAAAGTGCAGTTGGAGCATTCACTTGATCAACATTATGAAATTCAATATATGGGTAGTCCTCAAGAGGAGATGCCTGAGGAATCTTTTCTGTCACAGCTGGGCCATTTGATAAGCACTGAAAATTCTTTGCAGGGAGACACGTTTTGGCAGTGTAAAAGTCCAGCTTTCAGTAATGAGGTTTCTTCCTAGTTTTATATCTGCTACATCTTTGCGAGTGCCCAAGAAACATTTATAGGATTGAAGCGATGACTCTTTAGCAGTAGTTTGTCATCACAATCAATTTTCACTAGTAATGTTGCAATACATCCAGTGTTCTATGATTACATACACCAATCCCACGCGCACACATGTACCAATGCATGAATACGGGGTTCTCTCAGTAGTAATGCAACTATGTAAGGTATAATTATTGGCTATTAATCACCTGAATTCTGCAGCTTTGGCCTCAAAATATGCAAGACATTGGAGTTTGTGATGAACTACAATGTTTTGATGATCTCCGCATACCCGATGTTGATTTGACATTTCGTAACTTTGAAGAACTCTTTGGATGTGAACAAGAGCAAACCAGAGTTTTGGTCGATGACGAAAATATGTCATACTCGTTTGCAGAGAAACATTCATCATTCAGTAAACCAGAAAGTTTCCAAGCAAGAACTATGGAGGTTTGATATATCCCTTTCCTGCTGTTTACTGTTGAAGTATTTCAAGAAGTTTCAAGGACTTATCAATGCAGAAAACCGTTTTGATATCTATAACAATTACAGCAGTATGGTTTGACAAAAAAATTGGTATTACTCACAAAACTTTTGGTAAAGGAACAAGATTGCATGGCACTAACGATGAAGTACAAAAAACAAAATGTTAGGAAAAACCAAGGATAATCTGTGGAAAATTATTTGAACCAATTATTTATGAAAATTTGTGTTATTCTCTTTTCTTATTTTTCTTTCATAATCATCTTTGTGAAATATAAGGAATAACAGAAGATAAAAGTGAATTTAGGGGCTTATGTTATAATTCTAGATTTCAAGAACTTTTTTTGCGTCTTTACTGGAGCTCAGAAGTCCCTGTGATTTCTTGGTAGAAACGCCCGTTCTTTTTTCATTAATCATCGTAAGTTCTGCTGTAGTGAACTTAAAAGTAACTTAAGAATTCTATGAATCCACAGAGAATGTAAGTTTTCTTTGAACAACTGTTGAGTGAATTTCTTCTTTTCATTTTCATGTCCTTGAAATTAAAAACTATTCGTCATTAAAAAAGATTGATGGTCATACTCATGTGCTAAATGATGTCTTATTAAAGAAAGAAAGATCTCTCTAATCTTATAGGGTATATGATGTATCATACATCAAGATCCTTCAACACGGTTCACTGAATTTTCCACAAAATATTAGTTCAGAAATATGTTGATAATTTATGAATAAGGAATTCAATAGGCATCAAGAAACTACAGACTCAGAGTCTCATCGATCAATAAAATGGCTGAGAAGTTCCAAATTTGTAAATGTCTTCCATCTCAGATGAGCTTATTAGTATTAGCATTTTTAAGTTGAGCAAAAAGGTCATGAAGTTTTTGACATGTTTTGCAGTGTACAATTAACCTTTGTAGGCTTGATGTGTTTTCAGGATTGACTAATTTGGCTTTTCAGAATTACTCTTTCAGCCTTGGGTTTTAGTTAATTATCAAACTGGCAGTAGTTAGCTTGTAAAAGACAATAAGAAACTTTATCCTAGCCTATCTCGAGGTTGATGTTGTTCGGTGCTTTTGTTGTTGGAGGGAGGATAAATTATGCCTTGTATCCATGCTTCTTTGTGAAACGACACTATCGATTACCTTCGCCCATGGAATTCGATATTGAAACTTTTTGGGTGCATAATTTGATATCAGACTATTTATATATTTTGCGGTTCAACAATCCTTAATTAACAGTGAGTTTGTTGTAAAATTAAATAAATATATTGATTCCCTTCTTATGAAAGAGACTTCAGAATTAGAAATGAGCGTTGGTGCACTATCCAATTTGGAAACCAATCTCTCATTCGAATGCTTTAACATGGTTCATGGGCCAATATCATAGAAAAATCCTCAATATGTTTGCCAGTTTCCCATGTCATACGATAAAATAATGCGGGTTAATAAATGATCATAGTATCTTATGTTTCCATTACAGCATCCGGTTGACACAAAGGTCCTTTGTAATCAGTGACATGGAATTATTTTCTATATACAATGTTCTTGCTCTTTCGGCTGAGCAGATCAGTCATGAATTGTTTGATGAGACTGATGTTTACGTTTCATTTAGTGTCTTCATTCTCTATATTTTGTTCCCTTTCCTATTTTGCTTCTATATGACAGGATATCTCAGGGGCTACCTCTGCATGCATTGTGCAATCAGCTGATGCAAACAAAGTTTTTGATTCTTCTGATCAAGTTCTTCGCTTCCAAACAATTAACAAATATCCTCGTCCAGTTCAGCCATCCTCTTTAACGTCATCATTCTCCGTCTCAAGGATCACTGTTGAAAGCAGTAGTTCTGAATACAAGGATGATGGGCTTTTTCCTGAAGTTAATGAACAGTTACTATTAGGCAATTCATCTACTCCTGAGAATGCAAAGTTGGATGGCAAAGAAAATGTCATAATGAAATCCAAAGAGAAGAAGGCTCGGTGGTATGTCTCGATTCTAAACTGGACTGATGTTTTAATGAGAGTCCATAGGTCGATATGCACATTACATCAAGATGATATTCTGCAGTATGGTTCCTAATTTCATTTATCCACATTAGTTAAGTATTGCCTGCTTCCAAGCTAGCTTATGAAGTTTAATGTGATTTAGTTTCGTGGTAGATGCTCTAATTTGAATAGGCTTTCATAGAAGTCCATTACTTCCAATTTGGCAAATTTCATCTTTTTCTGTGGCTATATATTCAACTAGATTGATCTCTTAGTAACTTTCTTCTGTAATAGGTATGAAAAGAGAGTTCGACATTCATCCCAAAAAACTAAATCTGATGGCAAGAAAAGGGGGAAAGGAAAATTTTTGAGGGCAGAAGCCTATGAATCCGAATCTGTCAGTGTAACTCGAAGCTTTTAAGGTTACCTTGTGTTAATGCATCTTCTTGTTGTCCATTTATTTATTTTTAAGAAACTGAAGAATGTTTTGCTGACATTCTCCCATTCCTTCCCTCCTGTATGTCATAGCAGAAATGTCTTTATATTAGATCTTGCAACACATTCATGTGGCATGATATGATTTGACAATGGAGAATTAACTTTTAAATCTTTATTTCGATGTTCATTGAAATTGAATATGTGCAACTAACTGACTAACTAGAGCTCAACATAGCTTTTTTGAACTAAAGAAGTATTGCATTTTTAGAGACGTTCTCCAACGTAGCTTTTGTTTCACTGGATTTATAACTTTTATCTGCTTTTTGACAACACGTTTCATTTTATAGGACCCACCAGCTTATATCAACTTTAGCAACATCACAGAGTCCCTCATTTTCTTTTTTGACAAATAAATGCTTTGGTGTGATCTAATTGATTAACATGTTAATAACCGGTCGAAATTGTATTAAANACATGTTAATAACCGGTCGAAATTGTATTAAAAACCGAATAAATATTTGAAAGTTTTACCAAAGAGTTTGTTTAGGGCAGTAACTACAATTTCATATAAAACTTTCCTAATGAATTATTTCAGTCAAGCATAAATTGTTCAAGGGTCACATTTTTAATATATGGCATGCTTTAATATTTTTATTTTATTTTCTAACGTGCTTTAACTTTATTATAGAGTAATATTATGTGTCATTGTCTTGTTTTTAAAATAAAACAGTACTCTTTAAAGTAAGGTAAATTTCATTTGTTTTAACTTAGCCTTTACCAAAATTTTAACTAGGTCCCTATACTTTTAAGTTGTCTCAATTGGGTCACAAAAGTTTGACTTAGTTTCAATTGACCCATTGAACTAGAATTTTGTTTCAAATTTCACCACAGTTGTCGTCTCCCAAATTGATGAAATTTGATTGAAATTTTCCATGTAATTGTTATCTGACATGCCAAAATCTATCCACCCCCACCAAATGAACCAAATCTAAATCTTTCCTCCTCCTTTATCGAGATTCTCGTCTTTGCCATCATCTTCCTGTCGCCACCACATCCAATGCAACACAACTGGTGATGATGGACGCCACTTTTATCATGCCGCCACCGCACTCGCTCAATGCCATCTACGCTGCTGCAACAGTGGTTGACGTCGTCAGGAACGGAGATGTCGTCAATGTTGCTAGATGAGCAATGATGTCACCTCTCTCTCTCTCTCTCTCTCTAATTTGGTGTTTGGATGGCAATTTTGTTGGTGTTTGGGCAACGATTGGTGTGCTTGCAATCTAGTGTTTAGGCGGCAGTTTTGGATCTTGTTGGTGGCGACAGTTTTGTTGATGTTTGGGCATGGGTTTTTAGGTGGTAATTGGTATGCCTGCGATCTGGTGTTTTGAGAGGCGGTGTTGGATCTTGTTGGTTGCAGTAGTTGTATTGGTGGTTGTCGTGGTGATGATGATTTTAAAGTTGAAAATGGTAGTTTGGTGGAGGTGGCAACGCGATGGTTGTGGTGGCACTAATGGTGGTGGTGAGGTGGAGCTACTTTCGGTTGGTGCCATGGTCGATAGGGGTTGGGTAGAGTAGATGGTGAGATTAAGAGTGAGTATGACCAATTATTTGAGATTGTGACAAAAAAAGAATATGTGATTGATAAATTGTGATTCATAAATAATACGTGATCTAAAATTTTGAGTTGTGACTTATAAAATTTGTGATTTGTGACCGATAAAATAAATAAATTGTGACATACACACACATATATGGGCTAAAATATCAACTTCTGTTGGCACGTTTAGAATTTTTTTTAAAAAAAAAATACATGTAAATAATGCAGGAGCTTATTGAATAAACTAAAAAAAAATTAATGTGTAAATGACAAGATGTTAGCGTGTGAATCCACTCAATGACCCGGTAGTTCAAACTTTTGACCCCAGGTCAACTTCCGTTTCAAGATTGATTTCTATGACGGTGACACATTGCCATATTTGATTGTTACGAATTTTCATGTTATCATTATCGGGAAAATTGCAGCCCCGGTCCCAAACCTTTCAGTTTGTTGCAAATTACATCCAAACCTTTAATTTTTGCGGCCAAAGTCCCAAACTTTTATATGTAATTGCAGCGTCAGTCCCAATTATATAT
>CAIGRQ010265243.1:0-18812 GCA_903798375.1 Fraxinus sp. D2006-0159 | reverse complement strand
GATGTTGATGATCGTTCAAAAGCTTTTGCTATAATATACAGAGTTTATTACAAACTTTTGAACACTCAACTCAATATTCGTGCACTCAGATCTTCGCCAAGAGATGAAAGTTTCTTAGTTGAAGTTAATCCACTTCATTCAAATGTTATGATTCCAAAGAGAATTCCTTAGAATTTTCAAGAAAGAATTATCATGAGATTTTGAAAATGTTCAAAACCTAATTCCGAATCCTGTTCAATATAATCCTGAACAAATCACTCATTTTCCTGATGGAAGTGTTAAGAGTTAGTTTTAAAAAACTAACTAGATCTACTTCTTCCAGATCATCTTTTCAATCGAGAGAATCTCATGAAGTTCCTCTTCAAAGGAGACGAAATTCATTTACTAATGAAAAATTTAGAAATGTTGATTTCGTTCCTGAAATTCCTAAACCTCAATATTCTAAGGATAAAGAAGAATCTGAATGTTCTTCTGAACCAGAATCTCCTACAGCATCTAATATGCTGCCTCCTCCAAATGAAAAACTTTCAAGACAACTCAATGTTATTTCTTCTACTATTGATAGAAGAATTGAATTAAAAAATGATCAAACTCCAGCTGTTAAAGCTTTCAGAAAAAAATCTTCGTCAAATGTTTTCCAAAGAAGAACTTGAAACTTACTGGAAAGAATTTTTTGACTTTCCAGAAGATTTGAGTTTTTATGAATGGGTTAATTTCAAAGTTTTTGGAAAAAAGATTTCTAAAACTCATTCTATTCGAACAAATCGTTCAAAGAAATATTGGACTCTTTCTTCAAAAGATGTCGTTCAATATGAACATTCTCTTCAAAAAATTATTTTTCCTCATGGTTCAATAGAAGTCACCGCTTCTCCTTTCAAACAAGTTTCTGATGAAAGAAGCGAAAACAGTCCTGCAAAAGTTAATGATATAAAAAATCTTCAATTTCAAAATAATTATACAAATATTGTTTTAAATTCTGTTTGTTCTCGGTTATCTAGAATTGAAAATAATTCTATAGAAATTGAAGAAAAAACTTCCAAAGACTCTTTTGATGATTTAAAGACAACTTACAGAGATGTCCAAAAATCAAAAGCATAAGAAAAAAAGCCAGTCCAACTTCTTTTCAAACCTATTGAATCAAGTCTTTCTCCAAAATTAGGAAAAGATTTATCTTCAGAATAAAAAATTCTTGAAGAACTTACAAAGCAATTTTCAAAAATTAAGTTCCCCTTCAAAAAATGTCAATACTGTTGATTTATTTGAAAATTTTGAAAATCAATTTATTGAAGAAGCTCTTCAAATCAATAAATTGAAAATTTTCAAATCCTCAAATCTTCCTACTTTTTATCCAAGGCCTTCTCATCTAGATCTCCTTCTCGAAGAGAAATCCTTTCAACAATTTTTTGAAACTTATTCTGGTAGCGATATTATTGAATGGAATATCCATCGGATGACTGAATTTCAAATTATTCAAACTATGAAAATTTTTTTTGTTTGTATGGCTGCTTATAATAGCAGAAATATAGATAACCTTTCTGCCTGCAATAACCCCCCTATTGTTGGTGTTACCGGCCAACTCAAAGGATGGTGGATCAATTACCTTTCTGAAGAAAATCGACAAGAAATTCTTCAATCTGTCAAAATTGAAAATGGTAATACAGTTAGTGATAGCTTTACCACTCTTGTGTATTCCATTATCAAACTTTTCATTGGAACTCCTCAAATTATTCAAGATTGGTCATCTGAAATATTAATGAATATTTCATGTCCTAAACTTCATGATTTTAGATGGTATAAAGATATTTTTCTGTCTAGAGTTATGATCTGAACTCCTCAAATTATTCAAGATAGGTCTTTTGAAATATTGATGAATATATATATATATATATATATTCTTGATTCTTATTTCCAATACATATGAAATGGCCTCACGAGTTAATATACTTGAAAAATCAAAACATTAAAATAGACCATCAAAACAGTTGAAGACTGCTAGCATGTCAGTAAATAAAATGAAAAAAAAAAAAGACGAGAAGGACATCACAGGCTTTAATTAGAAGATTTGATACCCAGCAATTAGAAAAGAGACTAGAGAGTTTTAACTCATGCAGAGTCCATTCAGAAGTCTAAAATAGATCTCTTGAAAAGGACAATTATTGGAACATCTTATATAATTCCAGAGGACTGCAATAAACAAGAAGATTGAACAAACATAAGCAAGTGATGAATAATGAAACATAAGCAAGTGATGAATAATGAAATTATCTGTCAGGCCATTACTAAAGATCCGTCATTTTCCCTAAACTCCAGAAATTTTGAGCCATAAATTACTCTGTAGTAAAAAAAGAAACATGTACTGATTATGTGTACAACAGTGTACTAAAAGGAATACAAAAGTTTTCCAGTGAATCTTAGGAAACTAAAATCATATAGTTTGCAACAAAGATTACTACAGTGTTTCTCTAAGTTCCCTCCAAATTTCAATTATTTCTTGTGCATCGAAAAAGCATAACGAGAAGCTTTCTGGTTGATAAAAGCTGGACAATGTGGAGTAAAAACTAAAATCATATTTGGCAAAGCTTAAATTATAATTTAAGGTGGCCAAATATACATATTTTTTACATATTTCAGAGGACCCACAACTTACTACCTATTTATTATTCACATTCTGTGGGACCCACAACTTATAAGCACTACCAAACAAGCACTAAGTTAACAAAAGGGCAAGTGATGAAGCTCCTATAAAGTCATTGAAAAGGAAAAGAAAAGAAAGAAAAGGTATTTCATTTAGTTTCGCGGGAATATTCCATTGAGGTCCCATTCGCAGGAATATTCCATTGAGGTCCCAAACCCTTTAGCAGAGAGAAAATACAGAATATGATACCTAACTGAAAAGAAAGAAATGACTGGACCTAAGGAAAAATACTCCATTTCTATCCCCTTTAACATTCCAATTTCTCCAGAGCATAGATTGTATGTGATCATTTTGTTTTCCCTCCCCACTTGTCATCTTCCAAATAGGCTATTGGATATTAATTTCCTCATCAGAATGAAAAATTACTTATCTTTAATATTTTCTCGTAACCAAATATTGCCTTTAATACCTCACCAGTTTCTCCCATCAAATCTTGATTTTCTTAAGCTTTAACCTTTTTCTACAATACACACTTCATTTCTGCCCGGCCTCGTTAAATTAATCGATCTACTTGATAACACTCTATTTGTTTCTTACTTAACTTACAAAACTAGAGGGCAGTTTTATGTATTCATTGTAAGGACAACTGTAACTGGATTCCTCATGCACTGTATCAAGCTTCGTATGGTATATAATTTTTTCCCAATATCCCGACGTCGACAAAGATGATCAAAACCACTGATTTCATAATAACAGTATTAATGACATCAAACCCACAAAATTTATCATGCGCCATCACTACACTGACAAAGAAATCAAATCAATGTATTTCATAATAACAGTATCAATTACATCAGACCCATAAAATTCAACAACCAAAAAATATTGAATCGCCAAACGGTAATAGAACATTGGTTAACTACTGATATGTATATAATCAAAGCCAAGAAAAAAAAAGGTAGAGAAGGTTACCTTTGAGCAAATTGACGGATCTTAGGATGCTTGGGACTAATAAGCTTGTGCTGAATCTTGAAAGCCAATCTGTATGTTTGTTTCAAACCCAGAAAATAGGCCATTCCCAATGTAATCTCCCACAGGACCATTTCGCAGTTTCTCTAGAACTTTCGTTCCTCTCTCTCTCTGTTTTTCTTTGAATTGATTCTACTATATATACTCGAACATTCCGATTTTGCACTTTCGTTTTTAGCAAGCCATCTACATGGTGCATAGAAATTGTTCTCACATATAATGTATGCGAATACTTAACCTTCCATACGCTCAGAAACTTGACCCTTTCAAGTAAAGATACTTGTGAACGAGTAAAATTGTTCGTCTCAATTTAAGTGATAGTTACACTCGACCTTAATGTGTTGGGATACTCGTAATCGATTAATGCTTCACACTTCGAAGTACGAGGGAAAATGTTATTAGACCATCAATTGATCAATAGAGTGATCAACTAATATAGTGTTGGAAAATAATCTTGATAAGTTAAATTTGTTCTTTTGGTATTATTTATGTATTGAGTTACGTGACATTATGAATTGCGCTTGTGAATTCATATACTTGGTATGTATACATGAATATTTTTAGGAGGGAGAATGTAATAATTGTTGGTACATACACTATATTGATCGTGAACTTAGACATTTTATAAGCCAATATAATTTAGCCAATCTGTATGTTTGTTTCAAAACCAGAAAATAGGCCATTCCCAATGTAATCTCCCACAGGACCATTTTGCAGTTTCTCTAGAACTTTCGTTCCTCTCTCTCTCTGTTTTTCTTTGAATTGATTCTACTATATATACTCGAACATTCCGATTTTGCACTTTCGTTTTTCGCAAGCCATCTACATGGTGCATAGAAATTGTTCTCACATATAATGTATGCGAATACTTAACCTTCCATACACTCAGAAACTTGACCCTTTCAAGTAAAGATACTTGTGAACGAGTAAAATTGTTCGTCTCAATTTAAGTGATAGTTACACTCGACCTTAATGTGTTGGGATACTAGTAATCGATTAATGCTTCACACTTCGAAGTATGAGGGAAAATGTTATTAGACCATCAATTGATCAATAGAGTGATCAACTAATATATTGTTGGAAAATAATCTTGATAAGTTAAATTTGTTCTTTTGGTATTATTTATGTATTGAGTTACGTGACATTATGAATTGCGCTTGTGAATTCATATACTTGGCATGTATACATGAATATTTTTAGGAGGGAGAATGTAATAATTGTTGGTACATACACTATATTGATCGTGAACTTAAGACATTTTATAAGCCAATATAATTTATTGAAAATTAGTTTGTTCGTCATACAATGTAGCATAATTTATGATTACAAACAGATGAGCATGTGAAACCATGACTAGAAGGGGTAAATAGAAATAAAAAGAGAGATCACATAGTAGTAAAAGATAATCACTATCATACCTATAACTACCGGAGAAGTTACATTTATTTTACGACGTTAGGCTGAAGAAAGATTAATGGACTTCCCAAAAAGTTGTTCCAACTCAGTTTCCAAAACTTTGATCAAGTTCCCTTTAGTTCGCCTATAAATCCAAGCTTGGGCATTTTGATCCCAATCGAACCTAGATGGGCCACTGCAAAAGAAAGTTTAATCTTCAGGACTAGCCATGGGAAAATGAAGGCATGGACATCTAATCATATAACACAAGTTTCCAAGAAAATGTGCAGAAAGCTCATCAATAAAGAAATCCTTGAGGATATGAAAGTGGTGGGAGTAGAAGCACGCGTGATTGTAGGCGTGACCAGCGGTATGAAAACCNAAAAGAAAGTTTAATCTTCAGGACTAGCCATGGGAAAATGAAGGCATGGACATCTAATCATATAACACAAGTTTCCAAGAAAATGTGCAGAAAGCTCATCAATAAAGAAATCCTTGAGGATATGAAAGTGGTGGGAGTAGAAGCACGCGTGATTGTAGGCGTGACCAGCGGTATGAAAACCGAGAAATTACGAGCTTCCCCTTTGATTCACATTAGTATGAAAATTTGTATGATAAATGGACAATATATATTTCACCCTTACTAAAAAAAAATCAGTAAAAATAGCATGTGAACACACCGAACTCGAATAGTTTGGCAAATTTGGGGGTTGGGTTCTCTACTAATCCAACTTTCAAGTGGGCAAGTAGAGTAAAAATTCAAAGGCATAGTTCCAATTTTAGAAAAAAATCATCCATACTGAAATTCTTCCACTTCCAATCAACCTCCTTAACTAATACAACTCTCCTTCACAAATGCAACAAGGACCACCACTCCTTTTAAATTGAAGCTATACTTGATTAATGCAATAACTTTTAAATTACAAGGTTATTTGCAGAAATTTCACTGAGTTCTTTCAAAAGACCTCAAATACAAGAGTAGAAAATAAGGGGTGTGAATAGTACATGCACATCCAGTAAAAACACTAGTTACATTCGGTTTACAATTGTTCTAAAAATGATAAAAACAAATCTGTTAAACACTTTTTGTTTTAATCTGGAGCAATTACTTATGTACCCTTGTTCGCTAGCAATCCATTGAAGTTCTCCTCATTGGACCACAACAAAACAATCATCAAATCATAACAGTATCTTTTTCCTAGTAAATCAATATTTTCTTTCTGGCAGATAGTTAGCAGGTTGACAGATTAATTTGTTGAATTAACTGGGAAAGACTCTTTTCAATAATTTCATGATGAATTATCTACCTAAATGGAACAGTGCCAATTGATTAAAGCAGCTATGCAGAATACTGGCAATTGATGAGCACAGGTGAATCTTTTGTAATCCTACAAGTTCCTTAATTTGAAGTTGATAAAGTTTGGAAAGTTTGGTATGTATTACATGTTGTGTGTTTGTTGCCCATGCTTGAGTGCAAACCTTTAGTAATCCTACATCAATAGCATCGCAAGGTAATTGTGGCTAAACTTGACACATTGACACCTAGTATCAAAGAGGTTACATTATGGTTGGGAAAACCCAAAAGGATTAAGTAACTTGTTAGCAGCATTTCACAAACTGATGATGCTTTCAACTCATTGGAGCGAGTTCAACAAAAACGCTCACTGAAGTGCACAACACAAACAATGTTCTTCATAGTATTTAATGTCTTCTCTATCGCACATAGCCCGGGCAGATATCTTGTTTTTCTCAGTTCCTTTCTCCTTAATCATTGCAGTTTGCAAGAACCTGGCACTGCTAGTTAGGGTTTCACTTCATAGATAATAAGGACTATAAAAGCAAGATTTCAAAAAATATAAAACTTAAAAACTTGATTTTTCTTTGCTTTAAGTAACAGTAAAAGAAGAACCAAATACAAAATCCAGCAATTCTTCTACATAAAAGCAAAGAATATAACTCAAAGCAAACTTCTTTTCTAAAACCCCAAGCCAAACATCAACAAAACGTATTGAAAGAGACAGGTCAAAATTCAAATGATATACTGATTTGAGTTGGAGGGATCAGTACCTCAGGGGAGATGACATCCAAATCTGTCTATTTGGTGTTTGCTTGTTTATTACATAGGTTCCCAAACTCCCGAGCTTC
Organism: Fraxinus sp. D2006-0159; assembly: GCA_903798375.1. Taxonomy (NCBI): domain Eukaryota; kingdom Viridiplantae; phylum Streptophyta; class Magnoliopsida; order Lamiales; family Oleaceae; genus Fraxinus; species Fraxinus sp. D2006-0159. Next base: position 11,608 of record CAIGRQ010265243.1, on the reverse strand, counting down.
AGATTTAATACCTCATTCTACAAAATGAAACCCAAAGTTACAGCAGCACAGACACGAAATGTTTGCAAAACTAACCACTTTCAAACATCAAACCATTATTCTTACCCCATAGTCTACATCGAAACCATCAATCTCCATGGAGTCGCCATATTCCTGTCATGCAACAAAGATAAACAGACTATCAACGATAAGCAATGCACTTATCTTATTTTATGCAACTAATTTAGTCCCTATTTGATGGCCATTATTTGGCAAAAACAAAGTTTTGAATAGTGAATTTTTGGAAAATGCATGGTTAAAAGTAGAGAAATTTTAAGTTTACATACAAAATATTTTATTGCATAAATGTGTGGTTGAAAATGAGTATTTAGAATAAAGAGTTTTGAAGTAATGGTTGTCAAGCAAGGGCTTATATTCCTAAAAATGAGATTAACAAAGTAAATCCTCCTAGTCAAGCATAGCCACGTAAACCATTGGCAGGTCCATTTTGTTGAAAATTAGGTCCAGAGCAGACCTGTCACTGCTTCTCAACAAGGTAAAAGTAAAGATGTGAAAAGACGTAGATTTCAAAAACCAGTGACAGGGATTCTAAGGAGAAAGAGAACTAATTGAGGACTTAACATGGTTACATATTTACTTTAGGAAAAATAAGAGCAGTTCAAATTTAGACAAGATAAGATATACTTTGATATTGTAAGCTTGTAATGTATTAAAAATTCCCTTGAATTCAAGTTATGCACAACTGTAAAAGGGGAATTTGGACATGAATTTAAGAGACTAGTGATTATTGAATATTGAATACTGAAAATCTCCCCTTCAATTCTTCTCTCATCTTTTCTATTTCTTTCTATGTTGCACTTTTCTGTATCAAGTTCTGGATACCACGTTCACCGCATGCATGTCTGGGCAGATATAGAGACCAACAAAGCCAAAGTTATAAAAATGACACTTATTAACCCTCCCGACACACCTATAGCCCTCAAAAAATTCAAAACAAATAAAAACTGTGTCATACATAACTGGAGATTGTAGCTTAGATCAAACATATGTATCTACAATCACGTTACAATTTTAGGTTAATGAGCCAACACAGACAATCTTGAGATTCAGACTAAGTCCTATTACAGTTCTATGCTGATGAACAAAAAAGATGGATAGAATCCTCAAAAAATTCCACAGCATATTAATGTCAAACTTAAAACAAATAATTGAGTTTGAAATTCTCCATGGATAGTTACCTCTAGCTTCTCTATCAGGTCATGGATAGTGGAATTAGCCAACATGTGATACTTCTCTTCCGGAATCACAGAACTATACATGTATCGATATATTAGCTAAAATTTATGGAAATCAATTTTCAACATATTAAATTTCTCAATTTCCAAATGCACACATAAGAAATCACAAACTAAAATTAGAGAAAAAAAGTAAACGGAATAATTACCGATAATCGATGGTGCTAGGGGACTGAGATTCTTCAGTCAGAGAAGAATAACCACGTGAAGTGAAGCTTATTCTTGAATTGGGAGAATAATTCCAGGGTTTTGTAAAATATGTATTCAAAAAATAAAAAGATCTTCTAGATTGTAATTGGAAAGGGAATGATGATTGATGTTTAAGAGATCTGAATACTGTTCTTGTCAATTGACCAAGCCTCGCCATTGTTCGAGAATGCACCTAACTGAATGAAGAAAAGCCTAAAATTGAGAGTATCGTTCTGTTATCAATGCGACTGTGATACTGTGAGCGAATATATTTTAGAAAGGGGAGAAATTGCAAGTCGGTTGTGTCGATTAAAATTAGATTAAAATTTCGTGATAATATTTATAAATTTTAATCATATATTTTGTGAATTAATAATTTTTAAATTACGATTTTTATAAAAATTTACTGAAAATTTTATTTTATCAATTTTAAATTAATTTTTTGAAAAAGAAGAAATTTATCTAATTATTTAAATTTTTATTCTTTTTATTGGTGTCATCTACTAATATCATGGCAAAATTTGAATCTGTTTGAACCAGAAAGATTCATGGGTAGCACTAGCAATTAGCAAATAGCAATATTAATTTCAAATTTTCAAGGGGCAAGATTTTTGAGCTAATACCTTTTGCCTTTTGGTACAGACAGACTGCAGACGAAGCTCCAGCTATTGCATTTAGTTCTATAACTGTTGAATCACCAACATCCAACACCGTCTCATCGATCGGCGGCATCACAAACTCAAAGTTAGCAGGTCCGCACTCATGACTCCGCAGTGGATTCTCCCTTGTCTCTCTCCTCTGTCGAACTCAAATGTTGGAATTGGATTTGGTTTTGTTGTGGCCAATGGACTTTCAATTGCAAGCAAAACCCATTGATTGGGCTCATTAATTGGGCCTTATGTTTTTAAAAAGGCCTAAACAACTGAAACAATAAGAAAAGGAAAAAAAACTTTACAGCGTCTTCTTCAATTCTTTCTTCCCGGTGGACGGCGAGTCGGCGGCGACTTACCTGAAGCTCCCGACAGATCCAGCACAGACGGCTGAGGGGGCTAGCCAAGTCCTGGGTCCGCCCCTATACCTTCCCTATGCCCCTTTCCTTGTTATACATGTTCTATAACTTCAAAGCTATATCAAAAAATGTTCAAACCCAACATTGATAATATAAACAACATCAAACACACTTGAAGATCCTCATGCATCCCTATAAGTTCAAATTTTTCGAAATTATACAATTAAAAGAAACAAGTCATTTTTTAATGTCTCTAGATGATTATTCAATCACGTCAATTTATCCGATGTTGAATTACAACAATTTGTAATATGGAAACAATAAAGAACACTAAATTGATCAAGGAAAAACCCCAATTGGGTAAACACTCCGAGTACTTTACGAGTCAGTAGCCACTATAGATCGAATCAAAATTAAAATACAGTCCAGACCCATATACCTCGTAGAACATCTGACCTTAAGTCTTGTAGTCTCCCTTGATCCCACTGGAGGTGTGCTCCTTCAACACAAATCTCAGCTCCTGATTTATGTCTTTGCCCTCTTGGACTGTTCACTCCTGACTCTAAATCCCAACTTTGAGTACTACACTTTAGTCTTCCTGAATTTGTGCTTCTGCAATAGGTCCCAATCCCTAGTATCGATTTATCTTCAGTGGATTAGATGAACTCCTCGTTCTTTAATTTGGTCTTTGATCAAATGATTTTTGCGTGTTTTGATTGTGTTTTAATGTGAAACAATAGGTCTTGGTCAACAAATCAATGTTTGGATGAACTTATGGCTCAAATGATATGGTGGTTGAATTTTGGAATCGATTAATGTGTTTTGGATCTTCAAATGAATGATTTCTATGGAAAAATATGATTCAACACACTTTTGGACGTCATATTAGGTGTATCTTTGTATTTATAATGGGTAGTGTTTAGGATGAAATGGAACTCAAAATTAACTTGAAAATCGAATATTATTGTTCCTCAGATAACCATGTCGCTCAAGCATCGGGCGAGCGACAACTAAATAGTTGTCAGTATTTTTATCATAACTTTCTCCCCCGTTATCCAATTGAGGTGATTCAAAAAGCTAACTCAATGCGCTACAATTCTTCTATAAATAGTATTCTCCAAATTCGAATGTTTTTATGTGAAAAATGCATTTAAAATTGCGACTGGGAATTTAGAGCATAACTTGTGTTGCTCTTTAACATTATTTAGAATTCTAATTGCATTCCAATGATCATATGTGATCGTCTTAGACTCCTTCAAGACTTATACTACCAATTTTATCTTTTTTGTTATAATTAAGGCTCCATAACTCATATTTTGACTTTGATTACAATTTGATAAACTCTTAGTACAATTCAATTAAGATATAATTTTGACTAAGGAAATTGCCAGTTGTAAATTTAGAAATTGTCAATTACAAATTTGATTCACTTTGTTGGACAAGTTAAATTTTCCTATAAATATTTACTATGATTCTCTTCTAATTATCAAGGTAAGTATAGTCACATGTTGTATGTTGAATTGTTTCTCATACTTTAAATACGAAATTCGAACAATGAATATAATGTGGGTCCTATATGTCTAAGTTCAAGGGACTAGAATATAATAGCACTACACACAACGAAGTATGGTTATTAATTCTCGTATCTCTCTATATATGTTATGATTATGTACGGGGATTATTGTCACACAAGTTCGATTTTTAATCCACGTATCTCCTTGTACGTTAAAAAATTCTAAATTTTAAATACGATCGAATTACGATTTATGTGGCTCAGTTATTGGGATTTATTTCATTGTTTATGATTTTCCCTCTTTTAGGAAATTGAGGTGAAGTGTTGAAGTTTGGAACTGACCAATATTGGTATAATAAAGATATTATTGAACCATCTATTATTTTACTTTTATGATTTAGTAATTCTTTTTTTTTATTATTGTAATTGGGACAATTTTTTTTTTCTTTTTGAAAGATAAGTTTTATTTTATGATATGTTTTAATGATTCAAAGAAAATTTTTGGATCATTTCAACATGGAATCAAAGTGGGTGTACGTTTTTGTAGACTTTTTTTCTTAAAAAAATGAGTTATTGTTCACGTTGAAATTTTATAGATCGAAATATGATTACGTTATTTTTTTTTTGTAAAAGGACGGATTTAATGTTTCTTAGACAACTACTACGCGATGCGAAGTTCCAAGCTTTGATTTCCTCGAATCGGGAAAAAAATATGACAACTCATTATTTAATGTTATGCGAATAAGCATGAATGCACATGAGATTATGTTAGAACTATTCTTAATTATGAAATATGCTTAACTACTTATAATTTCACTTATATGTGTTATTTTTCTTGCTAGTAAGCTTACTATTGTGATATAGTACAATATTTATCTTGCAATCATGAATTTTTTGACAATAGTGACATAGTAAAATATGGATATAAATTATGATTCTATGAATATATGTTAATTACAAAAAACTCATTATGGATATTGCAAGTAATGAGAGAGATGATTTTATGTTATGTGATTTTGACTAGTAACAAAATATTGACGTATGAGAACAGTTGAGCTTAGAAAAATCTCTCGATTAATAATAGAGTTTAATTAGGAAAATTATGTTTCTAAGTATTTTCATTCCTACATATTGTTCGAGTTTTCTTGGTTTTTGTATTCGCAAAATTAAAAGGCTTTGTCAAAAAGACGTAAATTGTCTAAAGGGCGGATATAGGACGGGTCGGAGAGTTTGGGATTTAAGTTATCCACTTGTGACCCCCTCCTCAACTCTAGAGATGGCAACGGGGCGGATACACAACGGGTTGACCATTCACACCCCGTCCCATCGGATATTTTTTTTCACTTATCCCATTCACATACCCGATTGAAGCGGGATTGGGTGGGATTGGGGTGCTTTTATCGCCTTGACTATTTTTTCTTTTTCTTTTCTTTTTCTTTTTTTTTTTTTTTGCTCTTTTTTTTTTAAACTAAAAGCAAATTACAAAATAGAGGCCCAAATTGAAAACCAAACAATTGCCCTAAATAAGAGATAGAGGCCCAATGTGAGGCCCAACAAAAATTTGAAACTGACAAGTGGTTTGTAGCTTATAATAAGAGGGCTGTGGAATTTGTAAACACACAAGTCAATAAACAAAGGCCCTAAACATTTTAGGTACTGGGCTTTTGCAAGGTAGCCCAAATCTTCTTCTCCAGGTTTTCGGTTTCCCCCCTTCTCGTTACCTATTTCTTCCGTCCTGGTAATGGTTTCGATTTTGCGTGGGAGTTGGGGCGGTGGTGAGCTGTCCGGTAGTAGTGCAGGCTGTGGGGCTGTACAGCTCATTGGCTGCTTGTGCAGCGCGGCGAGAGAGAGCGAAGGCAGAGACCGCACTGGTGATTTTCAGGTCGCGTCCGGCGGTTGATGAATATCGACTGCGTTTTTTCTTTTTTTTTTTTTTTGCTCTTATTTTTTTTATTTCTTTAGTCAGTAAATATTATCATTTTTTAAAATTTGTTAAGAACAATTAACATTCTCTTTAAAAATGATGATAAAATCTTTTATTTTTGTCTGATAAAAACTTAAATTTGAAGTAGCGAGGCGAGAATTATGTTTCTTATACCCGTCCCGTACCTGCTTCGGGGCAATGATTCCTGCCTCGTCACTGTCCCTGTCCCCATCCTATTTACCTGATTAGGTGGAGTAATCCCCGCAAGTATCGGGTTGAATATTTTATTTTTTTTTATTTTTTTTTTGTCATCCCTACTTACCTAGAAGTCACTCAATTGAGCGTTATTTAAGCAATAAAACGAAAACAACATTACAACCTCATTCCAAATTTAAGAAAAATATCATCTTTAGAAACTTTATTTTCAAAAACTTTTAAGTAAAATCAAGTTTAGAAATTCTATTTCAAGAATCCCTACATTACGAAATTTATATTTCTAGAAACTTGCATTTTGGTAAACGTCTATTTTGAAACACTACCACCTTAAAACTTCTATTTTAGAAAATTTTCATTTTTAGGAACTTCTATTTTAAAAATATTTCTAACCGTTTGACGATGACAGCTAAAGTAATTTTCGAGGACAAGAATTTATTTTAAGGAGTAGATTATAATACTCCAAAATCCTTCTATAGTTAAATTGATCAAATTAATTGTGTGTGTGTGTGTGATTTAATTGTATGATTACTATAATTATGTCCATCTATATGTATATAATTATAATTGATTTGAGTTATTAATATAATTACATGCGACTATGTATATATAATTATGATTGATTGAGTTAAATTATAGTATTACTACAATTAGGTAATTTTATATATGTATAATTATATATAATTATGGTTGGTTGATTTCAAATATAACGCTTGTTTGGCCCTCATTATTTCATATTATAATGTGAGAAATAGTAATTTTTAGGAGAATGCGTGGTTAAAAAAGAAGGAACAATTTTTGAATTTACGTATAATATTATTTTTATTGGAGAATATGTGGTTGATAAGAACAGAAAAATGAATTATAATTTAATGGAGAATAATGGGGGCCAAACTGGGACATAGTATTACTACAATTACATATGTCCATATATGTATAATTATATATAATTATGAGTGATTGAATTAAATTAGAGTATTACTATAATTACATGCGTCTATGTATCTATAATTCTATATAATTGTGATTTATTGATTTTAAATTATATTATTAGTATAATTACATGCATCTATATCTGTATAATTATATCTAATTATGATTGATTGATTTAAATTATATGATTAGTATAAATTATTACCTTATTTAGTTCACAATTAATGGGCACGCCTTATTTCTTTTAGTACCCCTAAATGCATATAATACCATACCTAAATTACTACCGCAGCCACAAATACACACAAAATATTACTTTGTTGAAAAAAATTAAAAAACCATGCTACATTTACATCCTTAGTACACATCTTTGTACACATCCCTCTCACATGTGTGTGAGGTCCACAACTCACACACATGTGAGAGGGATGTGTACAAAGATGTGTACCAAGAATGTACACTTGGCTTTTCCCATATAATTCTCCTATACATATTTACTATGTTTCTCTTCCAATTATCAAGGTAAGTGTAGTCATACTTTTTTGTTGAATCGCTTTTCATAATTTAAAATATGGAATTCAATTTATGATTATGATATGAGTCATATATGTATAAGTTCAAGGAACCGGAGTTCAATAACGCAAGTTCAAGGAACTAGAGTTCAATAACGCTACGAGTGGGAATTATAGTAACAAAATATAGTTCTTAATTTTTGTTTTATCTCAATGTATGTTGTGATTATGCATAGGAATTATACCTATCTAAGTTCAGTTTCTACTTTCTATTTCCCATATCTCTTTACGTACGTTAAGAATTTTTAAATTTTAAATATGAATTACGATTTATGTGGCTCACTTATTGGTATTTATCTCATTGTTTATAATTTCCCCCTTTTAAATAATTGAGATTCAAGGTGTTAAGAGTTTAAAACTGACTACTAGTGGTATAACAAAGATATTATTGAACAATTTATTATTTTAGTTTTACGATTTAGTAATTCTTCATTTTTTTTAAATTATTGTAATTGGGGCAAAAGTTATATTTTTTATGGAAGTTAAGTTTTATTTTACGATATGTTTTAATTATTCAAAGGAAAATTTTGGGTCCTTACAACATCTCCATGTGTACATCAAACAATAACATGGTCAAAATAAGAAGTTCCTGGCCCTTTAAATTTGATTACTAGACTTGTGAAATTCTCACAAGTTGCAACGGTGAAGTGTACCTACTTTCACGAATCAATACAAGAATTATCTTAGTAGCGCAGTCTATATGCGCACATCACATGTATGATCGCATTCGAGGCCTCACCAGAGATTGTGCACCATCAACATAAATGGTAGTCCCTGTCAGATATCGTGAGCCGTTGCTGATTAAGTAAATGACAGTCGACGCCAGATCTTTTTCAACATCAAGCCATCGATGCAATGGTGCTGCTTCCTCGACCATTTTCTCTGCCCTCTCCTTCCCCACTGACACAGGAAACTCATCGTTAAGATGCAAACCACGAGCAATTGCATTGACCCTTATCTGATGCTTTCCTATCTCCAATGCAGCCATCTGCCAATAACAGAACATATAAATAAAACACAAAAATTAAATTGAGGTACATACCATGAGCTAAAAAAATTGAACAGCTTTCAATGTGTTATTCCAATCAAGTATCTGGAATACATGCTTTTTAGGCCATGGGCTATCACATGAATGAAATGTTTTCCACTAATTCAGCGGTTTATTTAGTGACTTCTTGCGGAGAAGAGGAACAAGCTACAATAATGACCTTAAAAGATGTTTTTCAAACAAAGACACTTATTTACTTGAAGCTATTGGCATGGCTTTACCTAAACAGATCCTCTAAATTCAGAATTTCATCTAGATGACTTGTTTTAAGATTAATTCTAGTTTCATAAGAAGCTTCAGTTCCAGCTCCATGTGGTTTCTTGGACTTAGTCGTCAGCATTTTTTCTTGTGATATAGCCAAACGAATGACAAAAACATCATGTTATAAAGTTAGCCAACAGAAGCTAACACAGAAAATTGCATTTTTGGTCATCAGTTGTAATATTCTTCAAAATTTATTAAAGAGGGGGAAACTGGAAAACCACAAAAACTCGTCTATTTCAGAAACAACATTGTAATGTAGGGGCGTGTGGAAAAATAAATTCAAAATTCTAGCTTCAAGTACATAAACTCCAGTACAAAGTACAACCTAATGATAATGAGTACTTTCCATCATACAGGTAAACATCATAACCGAAAAATATATAGATAAAAAAAACATTTCGCTCACCCTTACTAGCTGCTGCACTCCAGCCAAACATGAACCATATGCTGCAGCTCCTGGAAATATCCCTCTTTCAGCACCAAGTATTGAGGTTAAAAATACAATGGATCCCCCAGATTTCTGATCTTGCATTCTTCGACCAACAGCTTTCAAAAGATACCATGCCCCCATGAAATTGATTTTAACAATCTTTTTGAACTCATCTTCAACTAAACGCAGAGGATCTACAATTTTCCCTGTTTCACAAAATTAGAGGTAATGCTCTGCTCACTTTCCACCACACTGCAGCTCCCATAAGCAGCATATAGAGGTAAATACGAGTTGAACATTGTTGAGCAACGAGTCGTGTATTTAATCATGAGAGCATTGTGCTCCAAGTAATGAGTCTAAAATTATAGAATTCACATTCAGTTCAAGTAGAATTTGATGTTGTCCACCGTTGAACACCATTATCCAGTACAGGTATCAAATATCTATAAACAGCTTCTTTGAACGCTTGAGAATGTAGGCCCCTATTTCTCTACCATTAAAGCAGGAAAATGAGTTTTGGAATAGTGAATTTTTGGAGAATGTATGGTTAAAAAGTAAGAAAAAGTTTTGGATTTATGGGCAAATTATTTTATTGTAAGAATGTGTGGTTGAAAATGAGTTTGAGAAAAAAAGAGTTTTGAAATAATGGTAGACAAAGAATTGGCAAGGATACCACAGTGCAATTCAGAACTACGGTTACAATTTCATATAACTATGGGGCTAAAGAAAGCTGCAAATGGCCAGCAGCTGAAGCCTCGGGGTTTGACAAGATTATATAAGTTAACAAGGGTTCTGGAATCAGAGGACAAGAAGTTCAGAACATAAGGGGAACAACGATACCTTAATGATAAGAAATATAGAAACTTATGAAATCAAAATCAGGTGAGATTAAGTCGAACCCATGATATGTTACAGCTTAAGAGGATGAGAATTGCTCTATGACCATCAAAAAGGAAGTAGGCAGTATGGTTCATCAACTTGGGCAATATTTTTCACGATTTAAGTTAAGCACACAAGTTGTATTCTTTTTTATGCTTCTTTTGTTGTCTGGAAATCAGTCCAATTTGGTCAGCCTGAATATACAGTGAGAATACAAAAACAAATCAATCAAAATCAGCAGGATTAGTTCAAAATTCATTTGTCAAACAACACTGCATTACTGTAGCTCCAGATTGTTGATGGTTATAGATTTTCCAAATAAAAAGAGAATAAATACGAGGGACCTAACTGAAGAAATAGAAACCAGAGGAAATTACAGAGCACAACATAACCAGAATTACATTTACAATTATAATCGAAACCCACAATTCCATCCAAAACAGTTAACCTGTATAAGCATTCATGAAGATTTTTGTCACTCATACAAAGATACACAACATAGGCAAAAGAATTTGTTTAACTAATAATTATATAAATTGGAGACAGGCTGAATAATCAATTTATGGATCAAAACAGTGTATAGAATAATTGAACCTACAAACATATAATATTATACACATAATATTTGATGATACTCCCTCTTTAACAATTCAGTAAAAAAAATTGTCTTTTACCTTCATAGAAATAACAGTTGACCAAAGCATCCAAAGTCCCCAAAATCCTCCAGGCTTTTTCCACTGCTTCATCAAAAACCGCCTCTCTATCCTCTTCCATATCTAAATCCACCACCTCCAGCGTTAGGACGCAGTCTAGAGATCTCTTTAACTTCTCAGCTTCACTCCTCAATTGCCCCTCATTCCCCATTAACACCAACCTCAAATTACACGCACATAAAATGAACAATCAAACCAAACTTTATGCATTTAACTGTAAGCACATAAAGCAAGAATTACAAGAATAATTTACCGGCAACCGCGCTGAGCTAAATGGCGCGCAATATTGAGCGAAATTTCATCGCCATTAGAGGTCAGCAACACCTTCTTTCCAGGATTTGTCATGGTCAAGAATCAATAACGAATAGAATCAACCTATAGCCAAACACTAAAAGGTGTGAATAGATGGAAATCGGTTAACCCACTCTGAAATTCAGTGCGTATAGAATCTATAGATTATGCCACCGAGTTACAAACACAGGGTGGGTGATAGTTTAAATGAAAATTTATTTAATTTCAGGTGTCATTTAATGTGACGTTAAAATCAATATATATAATTTCACTGACAATGAATAGCATTACTAGAGGTGTCAAGACGGACGGACCGATCAGACCCGTGAAAATCG